>JAVTVY010044192.1:0-20419 GCA_036873755.1 Hanleya hanleyi | reverse complement strand
GTAAGGTATCTGATACCATTCCATACCTTGAAACTAGAGATATCGCATGGATGAATAGACAGAACGCAACATCGCATTACATGACCTCGCCTTCGACAGGCATATGAAAATGTGACTTAATGATTTCTTGATTTTGGGGTCACAGTGACCTTGACCTTTGACCTCGACCTAAACTTTGGTGCATGACACATCGTCTTCCGTCAATGTATCAATGGACACAAAAAAATCACGATTTTTATGAATTTTATGATTTTGGGGGTCACCGTGACCTTGATATTCGGCCTTGACCTACATTTTGGTACGTGACACATCATGTCCCCGTAATGTATCTACTGACACCAAAAAAAAAGTAATTTTCAAAGATTTCTTGATTCTGGAGTCACAGTGACCGTGACCTAAATTTTGGTACATGACAAACCATCTCCCCGTAATTTCTCAATGGACACAAAAGATCAAGATTTTTAACAATTTCACGATTTTGGGGTCACAGTGACCTTGACATTTGACCTTGACCTACATTTTAATATGTGACACGTTGAGTCCCCCTAATGTATCTACTGACACAAAAAAATGTTATTTTAAATAATTTCCTGATTTTTGGGTCACAATGACCTTTGACATTCGACCTTGACCTATATTTTGATATGCAACACTTCATTTCCCCCTATTGAATCCACTCACAAAAAAAATTAGAAATTTATGATTTCCTGATTTTTCATTCACACTGACCTTTGACCTCTGACCTCGACCTACATATGGCATGCAACACATCGTTTCCTCCTAGGGCATCCACTCGCCAAAAATTAGAACTGTAGATGGAAAACTATCAATGATCAATGATTTCCCGACTTTTAGGCAACAGTGACCTTTGACCTCTGACCTCGACCTGAATTTCGGTACGCGACACATCGTCTCCACCTGATGTATCCATTCACAAAAAATTGCAACTGTGGATAGAAAACATCCAGAGATATAGACCGGACACGAACACTTCACTGATTTCCTGCTTTTCAGGCCAGTGACCTTTGACCTCTGTACGCGACACATCGTCTCTCCGTAGGGTATCCACTGACCAAAAATTGGAACTGTAAATAGAAAACTGTTCCAGATATAGACCGGACACGGGGGACGGCAAGACGGCAAGACGGACGGACGGACAGACGGACGGAAACCGCCATCACATAATACGTCCGCCTTTTTGGCGGGCGTATAAAAATTGGACCCTCAATAATGAATTACGAAAAAGAACTGAGAGTTTGGGATCGGAATCTGCAAAAAATCCCTGGATACCGTATATAACAGACTTCGGTTTCACGTGAGTGGTGTGCTGGGATTACAGCATGCAAGAAAGTGTAGCTTTATTATCAGTGGCAAATTATGCATTGTACAAGTGTGATAACAAGTCAACACACTGACTGACACAGGCCCCCCGTATCATTATTGGTGGGGGGGGGGGGGCGCATAAGCTCCAGGTATGCAAACTGGTTCAAAATCGCCCAGAGTCAGGCTAAAAATGGGCTCTCCAAATCACTCGTTTTCAATAATTTCCAAGGTACAGTAACATGTTTGGTGACAAAATTTGAAGCATTATGTTGTACCAATTAAATGTGTGGACACAAATATGGTTCATGCAAAATGCATAGGATAAATCATATGATGTAGAATAGAATGATTTAATTGCAAAATTAAAGAAAAATGTTGTCCTTCATTCAATGAGAATCTTGAATGGACCAGGCTTTCTTGTATCAGGGAATCTTCAAAATTCACAATGAAACATGCAACCAAGGGTTCCCGATGGGCATAGATAACAGTGCAAAAGCTAAGCCATCAATAAATAATAATAAAAAAAAAATTAAAAATCATGAAATCATCATACAATCTGAAAATCTAATCATTTCATCAGTCAACATTCAGGAAGCTCTCACCAAAGTTTTGTCAGGCCCGACTTCATAGAGGTTAAAACGAACTAAATGACGTCACTTCCGCCAAAGGTGGATGTTCGTGGTAAGCATATCCCGCATTAAATGCTCAGTTTTGTTATTACTGGATAATATCATAACTAACTTTTATTGTGTTTCGCTAACTTAGTAAGTGTCGATTAATTTCTGAAAAAATTGTGACAGTCCCGAGCCTGTGTTCTTTTCAGGGCACAATCAAACGACGATACCCACGTGACCAGCTCAGACGGTTGAAAACGGCTCGTCTCAGAAGGCAGTTTACGTTATCAAAAATCAATTGGACATGAGTGTGGTTTGGTACATACCACGTGAAGTGGGAGGAGTGGTAATCAACAACATCAGTGTGTAGTTCCAGGTTAAAGTACAAGAAGGTCAGTTTTTCAGGGGCGAACTGAACCTGTTTAACCTGGAACGTAATGGGACTAAACTATAGTTCATTGTTACCTATAGACACATGATAGATGTGACATAAAGACGGAGCTTGCTGATTCATATTTCATTCAATCATCAATGTTTAGCAATATTATCTAATTGGAATAATCAGTATCGATGAAAATGCTGAGCAACTCGTGAATTTCATACACATGAGGCCCTTTAGGGGAATCCTAGACGATAGACCCAAAATAGGTGTTTTTTATCAAAGTTTGTGTATTCCACCTGAGATATGGTGTTCTAAATCCACGGCGATCGTAATTTTGCAGTTAATTTTTATTTCGTCCCTTTAGAGGATGCTGAGAAAGGAAATGCTAGATATCACAGTGGTATAATTACTAAAAAATAACTCGAAAAACGCCCCCCCCCCTCCCCTCCACAAGCTCGCAAATCCGGGCGGGAGGGAGGGTCATTATGTTCCGCAGTTTGCTCTAATTATATGAAACAGATGAATATGGACAAAGATTTCAGTCGGAGACAATTTTATGTTAAATTTGCACCGATCTCCCGACCAGTCAGCAAATTTACTTAGATTCGCAGGCTAAAATTTCACAAATTCGTTTCTATTTTAGCTCTCCGCGTCCTGCAAATCACCTTTGACTGATGTAGTTATTTCCCTTGATATGCCTATCATTACATCATTTTCTTTCTTAATTGTCCTATAGGACGTGGTACACATTTATGGGGAATTGTGCCCAGATTACTCCCTAACTTTATCTGAAATATGTTTTAGCGCATTAGGACTTATATAGTGTAGATGTCAAATTTCACTGATTGCAAAGATGAGGGGTAGGTTACAGAATTAGCTGCAAAATATTTATTCTTTGGAGTTTGGCTATAATATTACCCTCAGTACTTCTTCAGATATTGACCTATCTGTGGTGTCAAGAGTTTCAAAATTTTCCTTCCTTTAGGTTAAAACGAACTAAATGACGTCACTTCCGCCAAAGGTGGATGTTCGTGGTAAGCATATCCCGCATTAAATGCTCAGTTGTGTTATTACTGGATAATATCATAACTAACTTTTATTGTGTTTCGCTAACTTAGTAAGTGTCGATTAATTTCTGAAAAAATTGTGACAGTCCCGAGCCTGTGTTCTTTTCAGGGCACAATCAAACGACGATACCCACGTGACCAGCTCAGACGGTTGAAAACGGCTCGTCTCAGAAGGCAGTTTACGTTATCAAAAATCAATTGGACATGAGTGTGGTTTGGTACATACCACGTGAAGTGGGAGGAGTGGTAATCAACAACATCAGTGTGTAGTTCCAGGTTAAAGTACAAGAAGGTCAGTTTTTCAGGGGCGAACTGAACCTGTTTAACCTGGAACGTAATGGGACTAAACTATAGTTCATTGTTACCTAGATCTGCAGATATTCAGCGGACAAGAACATGTTGATGGGCATAGATAACAGTGCAAAAGCTGAGCCATCAATGAGTAATAAAAAATTTAAACTAGGCCCATGGGCATATATAGAAAGGTGGTTCAGAAGATAAACAGTGTTAATTGAGGGTTGGGACAGATACCATCCATCGCAAGTGAACTTTTCTTTGCATAATCTAGATTTTATTGCACTGTACTTCCATTTATAAATTAATATTTTGTAATTTATGGCTCACAGGAAAAATAGTTTTTAACTGATTGTTATACCCGAGTATCATTTTCAGTGAGTCTGTCACTATTGATTGACTCAGGCTGCAATAGTGGAGACAATAGAACTCAAAAGAATAGCTGCTTCCTGAATAGCAGATTTCTTTCTTAGAGTTTCAATTCAAAATAGTATCTATTTGTTTGAAAAAGCTCCCCAAAAAAACACACGAAAAGCTGGCCATAATTTACCAAGCTGATCCATATGTAGTGGTACTAATATTATACATATACCCGGTACTGGTACTGAATGAAAGTATTAGAACACAGGAGTGCTGATGAAACAACAAGTGGCAAGACATCCATCTCAGAATATTTCAGTTCTCAGACATGTCAGATACATGTAGTATTATTTCTAAGTTTAAGTTCAATTGATTCATTAATTTCACAACATACATGTACATTGTACATATATTCCTAACACCAGTCCATGAGATGACCTAGTTTTAGCTTGACCACTTCATCAGAAACGAGACCCAGCATAGATACATGTACAGCCCCTACAGCTATGGTAGGGCAGCTCTTTACACATGTACATGTACATGTTGCCTCCTGAACTGTATTTCTCTGAGCTGAGGTCAATCTTTGGAAGAGTGACCAAAGCAGGCTTCCATACTTTAGTGCGTATTAATCTGATATCTTGAAGGAAAACAATTAACAGAGTATTATTTAATACAGGAAAGGGGTCAAATACAAACTAATTGACTATATATAGGCCTACAAAACCTGTCAACCACTGAAGGATAACTATTCTGGTCTGAGAAAGAATAAACAATTTGGAACTATTTTCATACGTGTACTTCGGACAACCCTAAAATCAGAAATTTTCTAGATCTGATAATAAAGGTGAGACAACTCACCTTTCTAAAAATGGAAAATCATGAAATCATCATAGCCAACTGAAAATCTAATCATTTCATCAGTCAACATTCAGGAAGCTCTCACCAAAGTTTGGCCAGGCCCAACTTCATAGATCTGCAGATATTCAGCGGACAAGAACATGTTGACGGACGGATGGGCGCTAGGACGGACGTGTCCGGACGCCAGGACGGAGGTACATGGCAACGACAAGACCCCACAGCCCTATGGGCTGAGGGGTAAAAACGAAAGACTGATGTTAACCATCAGACCCTAAATGCTACTCAATGGGGTTAACTACAAACCTGCAGCAATGAGGAAGTCAACAATGAGGGGTTGATTGGCAGACACTCCTCCATGAAGAATGGACTCATTCGTGCTTGTCAGGGTGTCCAGTTTAGCACCATTGTCCAGCAACAGCTTTGTCAGCTCTGGCTCACAATAAAATTAAATAAATGTTAAATCAGGCATAAGTGAGAGACTGATCGAGTGAGTATGATTTAACGTCGCTTTCAACAACCTTTCAGTCATATCATGACATTTGAGTGATATTACTTTTCACACCTGGGAACTCAAAGGTTTTACAACAAAAAGGTGATATCAGGCATAATTGCTGTGCGAAATTAATATGTGAAAGTAATGCTATAAAATCTAAGCCATAGCTATTGTACACATGTTTGGTCTGATGTTAAAAAAAGTCTGACAATAACAGCAAAAGGCATAAAGCAAAGAAATTCTATCCATAAATTATACTGTTCGTATAGTGATGATGTATCTTCAAGTCCATTCTTTCCTTAACAGGAATTATGCCTATTGTATTAGAGTCCAGAGTCAAATATCTGTACATGATCAGAATTTAACTGTATCAAACTATATTTATATCTCATATTCACATTGTCAGTGGCGTCTCCGGCAAAGGGAGATAACTCACCAACATCTCCAGCAAATGCGCTCTGGTACATAGGACACCACCCCTGATTGTCTACCACATTAATGTCACAGCCGGCATTTATTAACTTCTTCACTAAATCTGTAGCATTGTGTGTTTCGGGTCCAAAATATTGAGACACTAGAGTAAAGAAGAAACACTAGGTATCAGCAAACAATAAACATGCAACTGTAGACAGTAAACTACAGTCAATATGAAACTTTCACATCATTATCAGTGAACCATAATCCATTATTCGGATTCCCACAGATTAATTCGACATAAACTAGAAAGAAAGCAACTAGGATAAAAGTGATAATATAATCTATATTTCAGATGTAATTATGCCATAGTCAGTCTGGAATCCTAATGATGGGATGATCACAGCTGATATACAGAATATTATGTAACGACTTCCATTTTCGGAATTACTTCCATCCTAGTTTCTATGAATCTTAGAAAGAAACTTCCAGAAATCAACCAGTACGATATTTAGCAGTGGGCACACCTGTCAATTAATCATCAAGGAGAACTCGCTTGAACGTGTTTTGCACTCTGCATATCTTCCTTGATATTTTCTTCATATTCATGTTAAGTAGGAGAGTGTTTTTATTTTATGCCAACCAACTATATAGTCACCATTAGATTGTATCGAGTTGAGAGAGAACGATGTTTGAGTCGATAGTGGGTGAAACGTTAGCTTTGTGATAAATACCATGTGATGTTACCAATGATGTCACCTGCATGGAACAAGCACAGCCTCAATTTCATGTACAAATATGGTAGCGCCCAATCTTGGCTAAGTAAACACTTCCAGAATTATCACATCGAATGGAATATTTCTTTGAAACACCTGCCACTTTATGGAGCATTTATATAGTGTAAATTTCTGAAGGAAAATCATGTTGGAGAGACTTTACCTTCAATAATACTAATCTCTTATCAGTACTCTGGACAAGAGGCTCTAATCACTCCATTAGATTTTACCCTGGAACATTATTATTTAAACTCTGAAACATGGTCAGAACCCTTGAAATGAAAACCCTGTAATCCATAGAAGTGGTTACCTTGTCTGACAGCAGCATGGATTGGTGCCTGATTACTTCTATCTTGAATGTTAGGGTTACAACCAGCCTCTAATAGTAATGTTGCTATCTCCATGTGATTCTGTCGAATAGATTCTACAATCAGATTGAGATAGATTTAGCTATGATATGAAAGATACAATAGGTAATTCTATTATACTTCAATCAGTTTTAAACCAGATTGCAAATAAAACAGAAATACTTTACACAAGTTAAAATGGTTACTGAGTGAGGTCTCAAAGTCAAATTTTCATTTTAATTGAATATACAAACTTAATGATATCATACTAGTACTCATTATTGGAAAGATTTGTCCTCAATAGTCTGACTGTGGAGCTGCTGGATAAGAAAATCTTAAACATTAACATCAAACATTTTCCTCATATTTATCCCGTCTCAATGCTCATTACAGATTTGTTTAATGACCCCTGTGACATGTACAATTGAAGGATGTATACTGTTATACTAGATTCATAACATCAACTGTGCAGTCTAGTAATATTTTTTCTTCGCTTGAAAATCACTACTGAACAGAATGGCTTACCTAGAAGGGCAGTTACTCCATTTTTAGTACATATATTGAGATTGGTTTTCCTAGTCAAGATCAGCTGTTTGACAATGTCAGTGTGACCTTTCAGAGCGGCTTCATACAGTGCAAACCGGCCATTTCTGTCCTGCATATTGGAGTCAGCATCTGTAATTATCGGAGCAAATGATCATGAATGGTTAGAAATTTGTCTTTATTTGATCATGCATTCTCGCATGCCAGTGTTTTAATCCATCTGATAGGATCGATACACTGGCTTGGTTAGTTACCCATATATAAATAGATCAAGGGGTTTCCTCTAAATCAAATCAATCAGTGAACATGGTATTAGCTAGCTGGTTACGCCAATCCGCTGTGAGGTATGAGATGTGACAGGTTTGCATTTCATCGCTGGCCAAACTACTTTGATGTAAGGGCTGAAATTGACATCAGAAGTCAAAACAAAAACCGCAGGCTTGGATTACCGACATGCTAATTCAAAACAGGCAGGGGGGATGAAATGTACAAGATTGTATAATGGAGGCAATGACTCGAGAACTCAGTCGAATTACCAAAAATGTCCAGGATTTACATGGACTTGTGCAGCTGTTGATCATGATGAAGATAATATTTCATTTACATTAACATAATATCATAGCATTCACAAGGATATATCAAAATTAGCAATCAAATGTGACGTCAAGTTGTAGATTAGAACGATATAATGTTTTGAAATATACAATCCAATCTCCATCCAACTACATATTATATAGCATATATTCAACAGAAGAAGTGTACTACATCAATTTTATCATCGTTGTTAGGGTTACCTGCTTGTAAAAGGCTCGCTACAACTTCGAGATCACCAATTTCCACAGCTCTAATCAGAGGTGATCGGTTCTGTTCATCTCCGAAATTAACGGAACATTTAGATCTTATGAGGAGATCCACTATATATTTATTATTAACTTTAGCAGCAGTGTGTAATGGAGTCTCCCCTTTGGAGTTGGGTATGTCTGGGTCACAATGAGCATCGACCAGTTTTTGACAAATATCTTCATATCCTTTATATACACTTGTATTGAGTGATGTTGATCCATAATCATTGCGTGCATCCAAGTCAGCGCTGTGACTAATTAACAGCTGGGCGATATTACTGTATCCTCTCCAACACGCCATATTGAGTAGGTTATTGAGCTCTGCATCACACTTATTCACATCAGCCCCTTTAGTGATGAGAAGTCGACAGATATCGTAACATCCTTCCCTCACAGCCAGCTGTAGCGCTGTTTGTCCACGGTACTGGAAATCTACGTCAAAATCCTCTATCAGCATTTGTTCTACAGCCGCCACATCTCTTTTGGCGATAGCATCTTGTAAAGCTCGAATGGTTCGTCTCTTTTCACGCTTCTCGAAACCTGCTCTACTGGTATCTGAAAATACAGCCACTGCATTAGTTTAGAAAATGACATATCTTGTGGAAAGGGGTCTGATCATGTAGAGAAATTATTCAGTCATCCAATGGTGTGAAGTGCAATAGAATGACTGGATGATTTTTACCAACAAAAAAAAATTACCAGCAGGACCTCATGGTTCCACCATTTGTCTTGTTTTGAGGTGATAATTTTCAGATCCCAGCCATAGACAATCCATAATATGAACAATCCTATCTGTCGTCCTGTCCAGGTGTTACAGGAAGCTCGGACTTGGTTGTTGTTGTTGACTTGGTCATGAAGACATGTCAGCCACACCATGGCTGTGTTTGACAGTGAACAATAAAACACTAATTATGATTCATTTATCGGAGTGGGATTGTGATTGAGCATATTTCTAACAAATCTAAGGATCAAGGACGTGATAATGTGTGATCATGGTGACAGAAGTCGCAAAAATCTATAATGAAGGAGAGAAAGCGAAAACTGCACCCTGTCTAACCCTTCAACCCAGTAAATATAATTCTCGTCATTCTCGTCTAAGGAATACACTTTTACTCATATTGGCCATTTAAAAATGTAGAGTACATGTTTATCGGCCTTTCCATGGGCATATTTACCAACTAATTATTAGACAACTTTGCTAAAAATAACTTCAACTCCAGAAAATCTACCTCTCGGTTTTCTGCTGGTCGCCATTTTCAGAAAACAGAATTTGGAATCAGCTTGAAACGGACGAGGATTGTAGGCTTCTCACTCAGTTCAAACATAGGGATTCCCCCACTGGTCCGGGCATTTCCTCCACTGGAGATTTTCTCCGCCGAATGATTTTCCCCATGGATATCTTTTCACATGAAGAATTTGGTCGCCCTATAATTTTAAAAGATATTTGATAATTTATCAACCAGATTTTGGCAAAAAAATTAGCAAAGATTTTTTTTATTTTATTTTATTTTATTAGGAAATACGAATAACACTTCACCCCACTGTTAACAAGCATATTTTTACTCACTATACTACGGAAATACGGCAACCTCCCCAAAAATAAAATTTGTAGCATAAGGCTAGACATGCACGAGAAGTGTAAAAAGAACAGTCCAGGTACAAGTGAGATGGGTGACAGCAGGTGCAGAGTGGGGTTGTGCGGTGTGTGACGATTTTATGGATACGGTAGTCTATACTTAGGGACCATTCAAAATTTATCCTGAGGGGGGGGGGGCGGTGGAATTTGAGGGGGGGGGGGGATCACCAATAACTTCGAGCCCTACGAAGGGGGGGGTCATGTGTAACTAGACTGTGTGATGATAAATGATGATAAATGATGATAAATAAATGATGATGATAAATGGACAGCTATTCAGCTAGGATTTCTTGAGCTTCTGTATGAATTTCATGTTTTTAGGTCGAAGAATCAGGCTGGACTTTAGATCAGGAAACACATGTATCAGAACACGGCTTTGTTTATCCATGGAGCCTACTAAAACAGTAGGCTCTATGGTTTATCATAAGCCTAAACAGCATACAGTACCATAGATAGACCTATGTTCTGTTAGCATTAATCTCTGTACAAACCTCCTGTAGTGTAGTAGGACATGAGACCGGTAAATGGCTTTATAATCATATTTACTCTTCTCAAGTTGTATTAAAAGCTAGGCCCCTTCATACCAGCTAGATTTGAGTTACTACACAGTGCATCTAGCAAATCCTTTATCTAAACACATCCAGGTGCAGTGCAGCCTGGACATTGTGGACATTGACTAGCTAAATGAATATAGCCTGCATTTTGAGACTGAAACAAACCATTCAATAATTTATGCTGCCCCAAAGTTGAAGAAATAAATTGTGGCGTACTACAAGACAAGTTGTACTGACGGTAGTTAATGGCATGATGAGGATAATATTATAAAATATAATAATTTTAATAGTTTTATAATAATAAAACACCGTCTTTTTTTTGCAGGGTTTTTGTAGCGAAGCCGACATGATGAATGCATGAAATTAATCATGTCGGATTCGTCCGAATTTTTATAAAGTTTATCTCTGTGTCAGTATAACAAACATAGCCTCATTGTTTCCCTGAGCGGTTGTATGTAGTATTATCTGTCATCATGATGCAGTATGACATAATTTTATCTCAAACCGGTGAATGCGAATAAATACATCATACAGAATGTAATCGCTCAGCTTCTCGCAGTTTAATGTTGTACTGCAGAACTGTACTGTCCCGTTCCCTGTCACTTTTTCATATGTATAATACCATACCGCGAATCACTTTACCAACGAATAGCTCTTCATGTTATTAACGTGTTTTCAATCGGTCTTAATATAATTCCACACTGCATCATTTAGTGCCCCTGGCTATGTTGGAATGGTGTACGGACATTTCCCCCATGGACATTTCTTCCACCCTATATTTTTAGGTTATTTTGAACATGGTTTTTAAATAATTTTGTAATAACGCAATTTGTTTTTTTCTGTATATAAATATATAAGGATTTCCAGATGTTTTACGATAATTAAGTCACAAAGTGATAAGTTATTATACATATACACAGTATCTATCAGTATTATACAGTCAGCACATTTTAAAACAATATAAAGGATGTATACATGGTATATAGCGTAACATTAACTGTTCGTAGGTCGGTGTCATGAAGCCATTTGATGAGAATAAAACCGAACTGAAGTGAAAACTGAGGTAAAAAATATAACAAAATAATATTGTTAAAAAATACATCTTTTATTTTACCACAATGTGATATGTTTTCTTAAAATGTTAAAATATATAATATGTATATGATTTATATGTTATCACTATGTGATCCATTATATTGTTTAAAAATGTGCTATATAATATATGATGTGCCAAATTATTTAAAAACTACGTTCAAAATAACCTAAAAGTATAGGTTGGGGGAAATGTCCATTGGAGGAAATGTCCACCGGGGGAAATGCCCACTGGGGGAAATGTAGATGGGGGGGAATGTCCGCTGGGAGAAATGTCCACTGGGGGAAATGACCTGGACTCGTTGGAATTGGGCGTGTGTTTGTGGTGAGATTTTGGGGGGGAGTCATTGATAAATATGATATCAGGTGAGGGGGGTCACTGGTAACCTTCGAGCCAAAGGAGAGGGGTCACACATAACTTAGGGTCATCAGCTGAATTTCCACCGCCCCCCCCCCCCTCAAGATAAATTTTGAACGGTCCCTTACCCAGCAGCAAAACGTCTCATCATGATGATATTTAATCAACTTCAAGAAGCAGTGTCCATGATCCCTAATCCTCAGATTTCACTCCACGGAATACTTCTGGTAGACAGAGCGTCGTGTTTTGTCTCAAATGGAAAGATCGGAAAATATCTGGCTTTTGGTTTTACATTACAAACACTTGTAGCAACCAGGCCGTCACGTTTTACGTCATCGGGGAAACACATAAATATCGGTCGATGGCCACCTGAGACGTAGTCTCTTTTTCATTGTTGAAATATAGTGTTCCCTGGATATTTCACTCTATTCATCTTCGTAACCAGCCTGCCGTAAATAACACAGTTCCTCTCATCGATTTGTTCATTACATTTCTCCCTTATAGAATAGACAACTTATTCTGAGCATCAGTAGGTTGAAGAAAAATTCATTAGGCGTATACATTCTTTAAATGCGTTTCTCAGTCAGATATTTTCATTGACGACATTATTCCATTCTATTCCTGCATTGGTGGACCACATTCCTGCTGAGGATTACCATCTCCACATCATATGATCTATATATTTTTCAGTCGTTTGATATTTGACATTGCAACACTGTCTAATACATTTTTTGTCAATCGCTGATGTTCCTGAGTGTTCCACTTAAAAATCTGAAAGCCAGGGTCGAATTTTGGTGGAAGAATTCAGTCCACAAGAGCTGTGCCATGCATTATATGGCTATTGGGGGTATCACTCAGGGTGGAAGGAGAGTTCCAAAGTGGTGTGGCGACACTTATTGCATACCGGTACTTGATATAGCAACACTTAATGCATACCAGTACTTGATAGTGCGTCCTTTGGATTATGGACGCGGATATTCTTTAATGGACAACGGCTGAATTATGAATGACGGACTAGACGCTTGTAACTCGATACTTGATACCAGTACTTGATATTGTGATGCTTGATACCAGTACTTGGCATGGCGACACTTGATACTTGATACTAGTTCTTGGTATGGCATATCATTACTTGGTATTGCGACACTTGGTATTAGATGCCAGTATTTGGCTTGGCGATAGCAGTACTTGGTATGGCGACACTTGATACCTTAGACCAGTGCTTGGTGTAGCGACACTTGATAAATACCAGTACTTGGTATGGAGGCAATTGATACTTTACAGCAGTACTTGGTATGGCGACACTTAGTACCAGTGCTTTGTATGGCGACACTTGATACATGTAGTTGTTAAAACCATACCAGTAACTATTTGTCAACAGTTGATATTTAGTATAGTTCGGTATGTGTAATCAAGTTATACGATTACAAACACACGGTTAAAGCATATGGTGAGTAACATGCTTGATATAAGGGTCACCGATGACAGCGCCATCAATTCATCGAGCAGGTGGGTTTAAGTTGGTGGAGTCAGTCTGATGTTTATGGCATGTTTCTGTGTTTCTTATACGAGAATGGTCATTGTATGGATCTTCTCATACATTGTCATCCCTCAGACGATGGGACAGGTATGTAGAATTCTTACGACTCGGAAATTCATAACGAAGAAAGGAGTACTTGTCACTAATCAGAATTATCAAAACTGGTGATCAATATATCTGTGTGAGGTCATTAACTGTTAACGTTCAACAAATATAATTAAACTTTTGTATTCAGTACTGACGAGGGTGTCTATGACCGTTCAGATCTGGCGCCAGTATTCGTAAACAAGACTTTATGTTTATCACATCGAGATTAAAAACACAAGATTCATATTCTTAAGTGAGTCTGTGTCAATTTATTCTACAGTTGGAAAAACATCCAGAAACAACTGGGTCTGAGACAGGCAGGGATGACTTTATACAACAACATGTAAGTGGTAAGTATTAGAACGCGGAAAAGGTTCCTATTACGGAATACACTTACCGGTGTGTTGAACGTTTCTCTAAAAGTGTATGAAAGGAGTCTTGAATTTTATTTTACAGAACGTTTCAGAAATCATCCCTAATCATTGGGCAACGCTTTGAAGAATATGAAAAATGACGAAAGTCCAGGTCTAGACGGGTTCTCGACAGAATGTCGCAAGGAATTTTGACAGGAAATGGACAATTTTCTATTAAAGTCAATTAATATGGGATTTCAAAATAAGGAATCATCTGTTGTTCAGAAACAAGGTGGGATAACATGTCTACTTAAAGCAAATAAGGCCACAATCTTGACGCCAAAATACTTTTTTGAATGTTAGCTTTCTAAGTTTTGCATAGCGAACAGATTAGCTAATAATTATACTATATTTCAGACTCAGTGGTCCATATACATTGACATGAAGGTTACGTACAAGGGCTACACTCAAGGTGGCCCGTATAGTTTGTCCCGCCACTTGGCTTGCAACGACGAATGCACATTTATATCACAATTTTATCGTGTAGTGTTTATCAGCTCTCCAAAAGACATTATTCTATTGATTACAAAGAAATAATTCTACATGACACATAGCTTACTGTGCGTTTTTTGTTTGATATAAGAAGGCGAATAAATGACAACAATAAACATTACCATATAGCGTACTTTATAAATCCAAACGTTTATATTGAAGTACCGATCCACAAACCAGATATATACGGAACTTAATAGAGGGGGGGGGGGGACGGGGCAGAATTCTAAAATTTCTCGAACCAAGGATCAAATATAACGTAACATGTATATCTTCATTATAGAAGACATATTAAAACTGTTCGAAAAGACTGGGTAAATGAGATCATAATCGATGTTCATACTATGCAATAGGAATCTCCCGTACCCACCGTTCATTTTCAAACTTTGGCCATTTAGGAAAAATGATGTAGATATTTCTATGGTATTCTGACCTCTGGATTCACAAACATCAATGGGAAAATTGGGGCGAATTCTGAATATGGAAAATAGAATCAACTGGTATAATGTATATTCTTCGATAGTTCAATGTACCAAATATATATAATTGCGAGAAATTCAATATAATATTAAATTGTACACCTGGTAGTTACAACTAAGGCTTTCTTATATAGCACTGGTTACATAAATGGTAATATATATGTTAAAACTGTATCGACTGCTGAAAAGTAAAACGTTTGGTGTGGCTGATAAAAGCAGCTAAGATGGGGGAGGGTGCACATCATTTCGAACAAAATAATAATAGTTTAAAAATGCCCAATGTGTCCTCAACACACTTATGTTGTTAAGTAAATATATTTTTAATAAGTTGCCGAAATATTATCGAAAATATCGAATATTTTCCATAGTGACTACAAAGCATAGCGATATCGCCAGTATGGACGACAAACCATGGTGTCAATTCGTATATTATTCTGAACAACGAACGAGCGACCATGAGAGGAGTGTGTGAGGAGTATGGTTGTAGTGGGGATGCATGCAGTGAGACAGATGTACACAATTGACAGTGCATGACAGAAAACTTGTCAATGTTTACTGTTGTATTGTAAACAGAGAAAAGACACATCAGGAATCAGGTTCTACCAGGCATTCATTATGTTCTGCTTCGCGGCGTAGCGCAAAGCACCCTGGGAGAGGATGATCAGGCATATGTAGCTTACTACAACTTAGTAACCGTCTCTGTTTGTTTGTTTCTTTGTTTTGTCCGGAGCGTGCGACCACAGGTTTGCTACAACTTTTGTCAGGATGGTATTGTTTTTTTTCTGTGATCGGAATGCCGTGAGGATTTGACGGATTTGACGATCTAAGCAAAATGACTTAGAACCAAAAGAATTTAATAAATACGGCATATAAATTGGAGCGATATGCAAGAGGTGGGGAAAATTGACGACGTCTGGCGACTAAAAAGCAACCATATGACTCCACAGGAAAGCTTCCCTCGGCACCTCACATTTAGACCCGAGAATTTGTTGATTGCAGCCGTTCATGTGTAGATTATGAAGTATCCACACGGCCCCTAGTATCCATAATGCCCAGTGGGAGCCGGGAACATGAAATCTACGTTCACATGTTATTACATATGCGCGCCTATTTGTCACAATTATACTGTCCCAGTTTTAGTAAAGAAGTCATGGTTCTTTGTCAAGTAACATATGCGGTTCCTAGGGGTGAGATAAAAAAGGCACCTTACATGGGGGTCGAAACGTTTCTTCGTCGGATGGCTTCGTCGAAACTTAAACAAGATAGCTATTGGATCGGGGCGATTGACACAAGCCCGAAGAAAGAAGGATAAGGGATTTAACCTTATTAAAGTTAAAAAATCGAAAAGGGAATCTAGTGCCCACTAGGGGGCCGAAATTCGGTTTGGTCGGAAGGTCATGAAACTTCATCAGGATACCTATGGCGTTGGGCAAATTGACTTAGCATCAACAAAAAGGTATATAATGCCCACTGTGGTATGGGGACATCAATTCTACATTTACATTCTGTAACCTGTGTTAACCTATTTACCACATAAACGGCCACAGTCATGGTACCCGCAGGGTTACTGGGGGTAATCTATGAAAGAATAAACGTCCATTTGGTGCCAGGAACAAGGTTTGTTAGGAAGGCCGTAAAAGTCAGACAGATATGAGATGATGGCGACTGACTCAAATCCGAAAACACTAAGGGTATGTAACGCCCACTAGGAGACGGAAACATAATATGAACAATAACTTAACATGTGTAATAGTCTGTCGTGTTGAAATAGAACTTATTATATCTTGATTGTGAGTTTACATTAAAAATAGTGGTTAGGGAGTGGATAAAATAAAGGGATTTCTTGACCAAAAAACACACAAATGCAAACATTCCGCAGTGCATTCACCCACACTTTCTCTCCCCAGTCCGTAGGACGGGTTTCAACGCTATATCTATTAAAACTGAAAGGAATTGTACCCATTGTTATGTTGTTATCATATGATACGATATGATGTATATAAATGTGTGGCAGGAAAATATTTGATGATGAATGAAAATATTATTAGTTTGTTGTTGTTGTTTTATTACTGAGAGTTGCTGCATAGAAGTTACATACAAGCCAGACTGGTAGCAAGATCCACATTAACTAATGTTTGCTGCTCCAATGCATAATGCACTATTGGAAACATAAGTGCTCTTTTAATATAACATTCGAAAAAGGGCGTAAATTTCTCGAAGACTGTGTGTGCGCGTGCATAATTTGTGTCAAACGAGAGCTTATATGAAAAAGCGTTATTCAATCGGGTACAACCCTCCAAGCGAGGACTGCTCGTTTGACTACAAGAAAAGCGTCTTCTGGAATGTAGTTTCTCTCTACAAGAAACGATGATCCTAAACCAGTTTTCTTATCCGAAACGATGTTCCAAATTATGCCACACTGTAGCGACAAGAGCGTTCGTCAATATCAGGATAAATTGTTGCACGCTCGCTACAATGTTGCATCTCTATGTCTATCGTGTTGCACACAAATGTCCTCGTTTTACACAAAATACATGTGTGTGGGGAGTTGAGTGCAGTGGAAGTTGTCGACTATGCCGACTTTAGAGCTAAAAGCGCGCGACGCTTTTTGAAGTGTATGGGGAGGGGATAAATATTCCCTACCAACCCCAGATTTTCAACACCCGTGGAAATAATGGGTTTGCAATATAAATGCCCAAAGAGATGATGCCTGGAATACAACATATATTATGTGTTTAATGGATATTTTTCACTTCAGGATCTGGTGCACACGCGGAAATTTTCAATCCCCCTCGTCTGATCCGTAATGCATTGAGGCAGAGAGAATGGTTATGGCACTCCCGAAAAATACCTATTATCCTGGACGACAGTGTAGGTAAGACCACTAAGACCTATTATCCTGGACGACAGTGTAGGCAATACCACTAATCTGCTTGAACACACCACTAATCTTCTTTCATATACATCCAGGACCGTTTGGTATCAGTCAGAGACAGTCATATTATAAGACGACATGAAGCCAAGGAAATAAAGTTTAGTCACTCATATACTAGAGGCCCTCTTTCTTGCACGCAGAAATTGTTTCCACAGATCTAGGCTTCTGAAGATGTAGCATCAAATTGTCAATATTTTGGTATTATTGAACAACCATATCGACCAACAACAAATCATCACATTAACCAGACGTGTCTACCTTCAACAGGTACCCAATGTTCGGCCATACTGTATGCAATTAAGCTATGATGATAATTTAGCTGGTTATCCTATTTCTTCCTCCTACCCAGAAACAGTCAATGATATGTTCTTACCACAGAAATAATACGAGGGGCCCAGTGTGTTTAAGTTTATAGGATATTCTCCGATCGCACTTGAAGGTGTTCAGACTCTGAAGGCTATACACGAAGCTGTTGTGGAGGTGGAGATGAATACCTGTGTCCGATTCCACAATAGAACCGACGAAGAGGACTACATAGTCTTTGTTGAAAATACCGGGTTAGTGATAACTTTTACAACATTTTATCTGGTTACGCAAATCTACATTTCCATGTAGCTTCCTTACTCTTCCCATGCTTTCTTGTTTTTCCAGTTTCTTATACCTTAATGTAACACAATGTAAGTATAAGCTTGATCTCTGCTGGCGGCCACTGGCGGCCACTGGCGGGGGGGGGGGGAATTTGGTTTAATGTCACACTCAAGGTTATTTCACTCATATGGTGACAGCCAGTTTGGATGGTGGAGGAAGCCGGAGTACCCGGACAGAACCACCGCCCGTCCACAAGTAGCTGGCAAACTTTCACACATGCACGAGCAGGACTCGAACCCGTGCCGGTTAAGCGGTGTGAGGCTATAGCGATCACCAGTGAACGCCTTAAACCACTCGGCTACCGAGGGGCCCCTGGTGGCCACTGGCTCCAAGGTTGGGCCTCTGTACAATGTCTGTATATATATTGATTTATATGCAATATGCATTCGCGGTGAGCTGGATCAATATCGCTGAGCGAAGACAGGTTAGCTCTCCTTGTCGTGGAAGGGGATGTGACCGTTTATGTACAAGCGGTTGAGGTCATAGACGTCGTGGGTTCGATTTTCCTCAGAACTTGAGTCTGTGATGTCGTTGATGAAAGCACTGATCCCACACAGCCAAGTGTTCACGGCAGAAACTGATGCATCTTTGGAAGCTCTCTCCTAGATCTTCTCACGAACATATATAATTAAATCATCAACCGAGTGCATCTACATAATAACGCCATGCTTAGGAAAATTCTCCGTAACTGGCTTATGTGTGTAATTATTCTATGCTATTAACATTTGTATCCCTAACTTCATTCTAAATTCAGTTTTGTGAAAATGCATAATTGGATCAAATCAATTGCTTTCAAGTAGCTCATTGGTCTATGAATTTTGAGAAATAAGTTTTCTTTGCTGTTCGTTTTCATACAGATTATCTGAGCTTGTAAGCTAGCTATTCTTTCACTGAGGTGATGAAGACGCTATTAACCAAAGCGGGTTATGCATGAATGATTGTCAGTGAGAGGACTGCAGGAGAGGAACATCGAGTGAAACAAACTTGAGTGTGACATTAATCCAAATTCCCTCCCTCGATGGTGTCTTTCTCGTATCATTAGTCACCATCAAACTCGCTTATCTTAAAAAATCTATGGTTTATTTAAGTATTATTATATTTACTGCTGATAATGACAAAAATATTTGATTATTTGAAGACGATCGCTGCAAATGTCGGATCTGTCCGCTATTTTATGTTGTATTGATCAAGGGAATGTATAATCTATAGATAATTATCTAATAATCCATTCATGTAGCCATTAAATGACAGATTATGTGATCATTATCTACTCCAATATGCTGTGCCCCGCAGATGTCGGTCAGCAGTCGGTCGGTTGGGCGGGCGACAAGAACTCTCCATAGGCACGGACTGTAAAGGCAAAGGTTTTATAATTCACGAGATCATGCATGCGCTTGGATTTTGGCATGAACACAGTCGAGCCGACAGAGATAAACACGTCTTGATCATCTGGGATAATATCATCGACGGTTCGTTAATTATAAATTTGTTCGATATTTCACCAGTACAAATGAGCGGATTTTATTGATTAGTTTCACTGTATCATTGTTTTCAAATAGATCAGACAACTTAGTTTCACTCCAAAACTATGAATACACATTTATCACGACGTGCAGGCATTCATTCTTGGTATTATTCGTTACATTAATATTAATAATTAATGTGTGTTCTAAGCATGAATATGAAATATCTATATTCTTGACTAGTACCATTTTTTCAGATTTTGATAATACTTAAAGGTCTTTGAATCCACCGAATTCTCGAGTCTGAATGTTAGGTGTCAACGAATGCTTTCCTGTAGAGTAATATGGTTGCTTTTTTAGCCGCCAGACGTCGTCAATATTTTACACCTCTTGCATATCGCTCCAATTT
>JAVTVY010044191.1:0-21041 GCA_036873755.1 Hanleya hanleyi | reverse complement strand
AACCTGGAGTAATAACGACCGACCAGAGTGGTGTTATTACGTGTAGGTGCAGAAGTAAAGGTAGCTTGCGCCAGCACAGAAGCTTAAGTACCATTACATAACGACAATACCGCAAAATATGTAACTATTGGAAGGTATGAGGTTAATGATTGCATGTAACTATCCACAGAGGCCGGGATAGACGTAGACCGAGAGACGGGCCTACGATAATCCAGTTCAGATATAGCAGAACGGGGAGGCGCTGACTTTATCAGATGTACAGAGGCTCTCGATAAGTTCGGCACGTTCAATAAAGAACGGCGATTGTCTGCGTAATCAGAAACTGGATTAATAACAAACGACGAGTGTCGTGTATTAATAGGCGCAGCAGTCGTATACCTGTTAGATGGTAACGAATTGCGCTGATTAGTTGTTAAATCGTGTGAAAATCATGAATCATTGACAGATGTATTATCAAAAAACTCCGAACTTACCAATCTGTAAGGAAGGCCCGATGCCGGGTTTGCCGTGACAGTTGTAGGGTCCAAGGTGGCCATCAAGGTGAAGGTCGTCTGATTTTCGACAAGACGACCGCCATCTTGTCCCCCAACTCGGCCGTAACAATTACAGAATTAGCGAGAGGCGGAGACACGTAAACAACAATCGAAGAATTACGAAAAGAATTCGAATTCAGAACGGACATATCAACCGCCCTGTCTCCCCGACTCATTCACGGTAGACTGAGGCGGAGAAACAAGCAAGTTCTCGGCCCCGGTAAAGTCGAGCGGCGGTAAAATTTCCCCAGCATACGACCCGACAAAATATTCTTGAAATACGTTGTCGGGTCAGGTTTCACACTCTGAGAATTTAGCATACTGGTCACATCAAACCCCCCGGCACGGCGGACAGGCGGAGTGGGGATCCGTTGTAGGCTTTGACTTAGTACAAACTACGCAGAAGACCGAAGCCATCTTGGTTTTATTAGATTCTCTCAGAATACTCCCTGATACGAGGTGAAGAGACCACGTAATATCCGAGGTAAATACCCAAGGTAAACTCCCAGGTAAATATCCAAGGTAAACACGCAGGAATTCCGTGGTGATCCAATGGTAGAATTAACTTTTTTTCAGAGACACAAAGAACATCGACTCTCCACTACAAGTTGTAATGGAAAGAAGGAAGTGACGTGGTCGGTCACGTGGGATCTGGGTACTCGCGCATGGGCATTGGGGCAGTACAGGAACTATTTTAGTTATGTGGTAATATATTACAATAGGGCAATCGCATAAGAACACGATAGCAATAAAGTATGTGAAGGTAAGTTTTACAGCGCAAGAAATCTTACATGTTCCTATTCTTTTCCATTAAACTACATTCTGATACTCCTTTCGCAATAATGTTTGCTTAACCATGCTCATATTCACATTAAGCGTTCGTCAGAACCTGACCCGAAAACCCCGCTCGTTCAAAAAAATCGTGTATACAATACTCAATTGCTCAATTATATACATCAAAACAAAGCAATACTTATCTCTGAGATTCTTATCTCTTTTCCTGTAAGTGCTACTGTATTCTGTGTTAATACTCATCAGTACGCTTCTTGGTTTGCGTGTTCACCTGAACCTGGGCTTGAAACAGCAAGTCTGGGTAGGAAAATCCTCAGGACGAAAGGCATGCGCCGATGTATCGTGTATTGGACCGCACCCAGGGTTAAGTTCCGGACACCAGGAAGAGTTTAAACACCGATCCACCGATCGTTGAAGGAATTGAATGCTCCGAGAAAAAGGGCTCTTTTGGCTTTTCGAGTTTAGTCAACAGACTTTCACGAACTTGAAAAACGTCTCCGTTCTCGAACGAGCACATGTATGATTAATCCAGTCCATTCTCTATAGCTGAGATATGCTATAACTGGTTCTTGTTTTCAGCTCTTTTTCAAATATATTGCTTGACTTTCTTCTTCAAATTTCCGGTATTAAATTCTGCTGAAAACCCGGCGAGACTAAGCTGGAGATTCTGTCTCAGTTCAGAAACTGGCTGCCAAAATCATTCTCCAGGTTCTTGATCTGTTGTATAACGTTGTTCAAAGTCGTAGAGATATCAGCCACAGTTGTAATGCCCATTGTGGTTTCGTAGGAGAGAAAAATTTACCAGCACGGTCCCAGTCAGTCGTGCTGAATGGACACTTTTTTTTTTCTTTTTTTTTATTTTTTTTATTATTATTACTAACAGACATGGTAAATACATATACATGCAATATCTCAAAATGGAAGCAAAATTACATTGCCGAATAAATACAAAAGGCTTCCGAGTTTTGATAACATTAAACTACCAGAAAGCAACATATACATATATACACTCACACTCACTCTCAACATTTATTCTGTTCACGCCGTATATAATTTACGCGGAAAGCCAATATGATGAAATATGCCACTATCTAATGTATTTTCAAAACACCAATGTGATGTCACAGCACATGGCTTGAAAATAATCTATAAATAGGCACCATTTGTTTCTGAAGCGGTCCATAGAATGTGAAGTCATGGCAATTAACTTTTCTGCAATATATTGGCTATTAAATCGATGTAATAAACCATAAATATGGAGACCCGTGTTTCGTCCCTTGTTTTTGATTATGTAGAGTTTGGTTAACGCCATGAATGTATTTAAGATACATTGGTCTTTATCCCAGCCAAATATAATTTTATCCACAGTTATGGACCCCCTCAGTTTGCCAATACGTGCAAGCCATTCGTGCAAGTCTACCCAGAGCTTTTTCACTACTGAGCATTCAATCAGTAAGTGTTCTATAGTTTCGGTTTCATTTCCACAGAAGTCACATTTGTTGTCACTAATAAGCCCAATTTTTGTAAGGAAAGATTTCGTGGGGACAATCCTATGTAATATTTTATATTGTATATCCCTTAGTTTTGTATAATTTGTACAGTGAAAAGTTGAGGAAAAGACCTTTTTCCAATTAACCTTATTTCTCATGTTCAAGAACTCTTCCCATCTTTCCATGGCGATCGGAATTGCCACCGATTCGGAGTTAAGAATATCATAAAAACATCTACAACCCTTTTCCTGCTTCGCCAATATCCGGAAATGGAAGGAGATTACAGGATTAAACAACTGCATATCAACATCCCTACATTTGCACGTATCCAACCATTGTTTTGGGATGTTCTTTACCAATCTATTAAAATCCATGAAAGTGCCTTTAATATTATACTTCATTTTAAATTCAGTAAATCCTAATACATCACCATCACTTCCTAGTAAATCTCGAACATATCTAACTTTTCTCGTATACCAGTTTTCTATGAAAAAGTTTGGATGAGCGAAATTTGGATTATACCATAATGGTTCGTTTATTAAATCCTCAATTTCTTCTGGCTTTAATTTCTGCTGCAAAGTCCGCCATGCTTTCAAGGTATCTAACCAAAATGAGTTTTTAATATTTTTCATGATATTATTAATGCATTCTGCTCCTAAGGTGCAGATGGCGTCGTAGCAATCCGAATCGAAAAGTTTATTCCATTTATGAGTTTTTAGGACGAGCCTTCTTATCCAGGAAACTTTTAGCGATTGTATAAAACGAAGTAAATTTAACATCCTAAGTCCACCAAATTCATAGTCACGAGTAAGTTGAACTCTTCTAATTCTGTCTGGCCCATTGTTCCATAGGAATTTGAAAAGTAAAGAATTTATATCAACTATGACATGATCAGGGGGGTTTGGCAAAGCAAGAAAAAGGTGTATCAGTTTGGACATGGCAAGGGATTTTATGCCTGTAATTTTTTCTAATAGTGTCAAGTTTCGTAATCTCCACTTCTGCAGTTCTTTTTTAAGATCTTCTACTCTGGCAAGGTAATTGATTTTCCATATATCGTAAAATCTGTGGAAAAGTTTATGCCCAGTAGCGTGAAATCATTTACCCAGTCGAGATTCACCTCAGTACAAAGTTTTAAATCAGCAACAGACACAGAACCTATCCATACAGCTTTGTTTTTTCTATGTTTATTTTTAGTCCAGAAAATTGATAAAATATTTTTAAGCATTTAAGAGCTTCTCTCAAAGACTCTTCAGAACCGTCAAGGATTAGTTGAGTATCATCAACATATTGACTGATTTTGAAAATTGTTCCTGCTATATCTATCCCTTTTATTTTGTCATTGTTCCTGATTAAACTGCCAAGGACATCTGCACATAGGAGAAAAATATATGGTGAAATTGGGTCACCTTGCCTACAGCCACAGGTTATGGAGAAAAATTGTGACATATTTCCATTTTGTATAACACAAGTATTTATATCTGTAAAAAACACTTTTATCCATTTTTGGAAAGTTTCGCCGAAATTTAGGGTTTTTAGTAGTTCGCTGATGAAGTTCCAAGAAGCAGAATCAAAAGCCTTTTCGAAGTCTATCGATAGAAGTAAGCCAGGTATATTTCTCTCTTTTGTCTCAAAAAGTATGTCATAGATGAGACGAATGTTTTCACCTATATATCGTCCTGGTATAAATCCCTTCTGGTCCTCGTGGATCAAAATATCTAATACTGTTTTCAATCTATTAGCAATACAAGAACTTATTAATTTGTAATTCACATTTAAAAGCGTTATAGGACGCCAGTTCTTCAGAAAGTTTCTGGCCTTATTTGGTTTAGGAAGACAAGTGATTACCCCTAGCCTTGTTTTTGTGTTATTGATAATTCCCCCCTTTCGAACCCATAGTTAATTGACCTCAGAACAAAATGACCAATATCTTTCCAAAAAACTTTGTAAAAGTCTGCGGGGAAGCCATCGAGCCCGGGACTCTTTCCATTTTTCATTTGTTTTAGTGCATTACTAAGTTCTGTGAGCGTAATTGAACCTTCTAACTTAATCGAATCCGTGTCACTTAATTTATTTAGTTCCACATTTTTTAGGAATTCGGCGGTATGCTCTTCAGATTCGGAAGGTTTAGAATATAAATTGCTATAAAATTGTTTTTGTGCATTTAAAATCTCTTTCGAACTATGAATGTCCTTTCCGTCATCGAGTGTTAGTTTACTAATTAACTTGTTAGTGTAATTTCTTTTTTCAAGCCCTAAAAAATATTTTGTTGGTTTTTCTCCAGATTCGATATTTTTCGCCTTCGTCCGTGCTATTATACCATTTATCTGTTTGTTTCTGAGTAACTGGAGATCTATTTTACTAGTTTTCAGCCTTTCCAAGACTTCATCAGAAATATTTAAGTAGTTTTCTTGAATTTCCTTTTCCAATTCTTCTATTTCATTTTCCAAGTCGAGCTGTTTCTTTTCTTCCTTTTTCTTTTTAATTGAAGAATATTTGATTGTTGCCCCCCTAATTTTCATAAGCATTGTATCCAGGAAACATTGGTCATTTATACAAAGTTGAATATCTTCTTTGGGTATGTTAGCTAGATATTCACGTTCAAATGGTAATGACGAATATTCTTCTGTTGTTTCATTGATTATTGACTTTACCAAATCTAAGTAAGATTTGTCCTTCAACAAGGAACAGTTTAATTTCCAACAGCCTCTACCACGATCGGAGTTTGTAAATTTGCATTTCATTGTTATAGCCGAATGATCAGTTTTGTATCCCGGTAAAATTTGGGCGTCAGTTGTTATGTTAAATATATCCGTGCTAACGACAAAAAAATCTAATCTTGCCTGTTGTCTGGGGTTCTTGCGCCTCCACGTATATCTTCTATCCGATTCATGTAAGATTCTCCAGACATCGATATAGTCATTATCCTTCATGGTGTTTAGTACAGTTTGTCTGGAATTCGGGTTGTTTATATGTTTGTAGTTATAGGTATCAATCGATGGATTTAGAACAAGGTTCCAATCGCCGCATATTATCACTGATGGGTTCCCGATGTTCTCTATTTTTCTGTTGATAGTATTATAAAATGCAGGTTTGTCCGTATTCGAGCCATATAGACTTACCAATGTGACTGGAACTTCAGAAATCTCAATATTCAAAATTATATAGTTTCCTTGAGAGTCTATATCTACATTTTGAACTTTATAATCAAAATTATTATTTAACAATATCATTACACCGCGTGATCTAGAAGAGAAGGGGCTTACCCAGGCATCATGATCCCAGTCTTGCTCAATATCATAGTACCATTCACTGTGCGTGTCCTCTAGGCAGATAATGAAAAAGTGTTCTTCACAGCATGGTAATTCTTCTTTCCTCTCCCTAATATCTGTAGTATCACCCTGCTGAAATTGACATTTCTGATTTTGAACAATAATGGCAGATCGTCCGACAAGACAAGTTCGATGTGGGAACGTAGAAATTGGTTTTGGTGTAACGAAGATGCCTCTGAGGGGCTGAGGTCTATTCTTATCATGACCTGGAGTGGCCTGCGCGTCACATCAGGTTAATCCCCGCGGGCCCCACAGGGCTTGTTTTTAAAATATGCCTGTCTAGACATGGATATCAGGACACAACACTACATGCTTGTGCGACTTCTCTTCTTCAACAGAAGCTATCAGATGAGTAGGGTATATATCGATATTTTACACATAAAACGCATGTTAATGATATCCACTGACGTGGTATTATCTAACTATACACACATGATAAATATCGGTATTGTATTTTAATATATGCAACACTTACTATAGCTCTGGGGGGATCCACTTCTAGGCGAGGTTGCATCTGAATAGAAAAGAAAAACTAGATAATACTCCAAACAGACACTTGTATATTAATAATAATATCATATTTAAAACAGAATATAAACGTAAAAGTTGGAAACTTCTGGCCGTTTTACGATGTGTTTGTCATATTTAATGTGCCGATGTTCCACTTTTATTTTTGAACTTGTGTAGGTATGACCTAATTTGTCGGAATGTATTGTGTGATGAAAGTGCCCATATCCCACAAGCATCTGTTCTATGTGGGTCATTTACTAAAGCAATGTCAAAGACATTCGCACCCTTGTATTATTTTCTGCGGTATTCCATAGTCAAGACACCAGCTTTGCAAGATAACACAGCTGAGGTAAGGTCCGACACATCAGTCACAGGGTTTAATACATTTCATATATGGAACAATTCATTTTTGCAAGAGTTATCAAATCTGTGGTATACTAGATGTATATGTTCATTGTAAACTGTGTATTTTGTTTCCATGTCAACTATCACAATTTAATAGAAATGATATGGAAATGGATAGGAAGTGTAACGAAAAACACACCTCAGGTCAATCCCCAGGGCTTGTTTTTAAAATATGCCTGTCTAGACATGAATATCAGGACACAACACTATATGCTTGTATGACTTGGCTTCTTCAACAGGATCTATCAGATGAGTAGGGTATATATCGATATTTTACACATAAAACACATGTTTGTGTTATCCACTGACGTGGTATTATCTAACTATACACACATGATAAATATCGGTATTGTATATTGATATATGCAACACTTACTGTAGATCTGGGAGGAGTCACTGGTAGGCGAGGTTGTATCTGAATAGAAAAGGAAAACTAGATAATACTCAAAACAGGCACTTGTAATATTACCGTATATTTAAAACGCGATATAAACGTAGAATTTGGAATCTTCTGGCCGTTTTTATATGTGTTTCTCATATTTAATGTGCCGATGTTCCACTTTTGTTTTTGAACTTGTGTATGTGTAGGTATGACATAATTTGTCGGAATGCATTGTGTGATGAAAGTGCACATATCCCACAAGGATCTGTTCTATGTGGGTCATTTACTAAAGCAATGTCAAAGACCAGCTTTGCAAGACCACACAGCTGAGGTAAGGTCCGACACATCAGTCACAGGGTCTAATACATTTCATATATGGACCAATTCATTTTAGCAAGAGTTATCAAATCTGTGGTATACTAAATGTATATGTTCATATTTTAATGTGCATTTCGTTTCCATGTCAACGATCACAATTTAATGGAAATTATATGGAAATGGGTAGGAAATGTAAAGAAAAACAGAATAATGTGCGCATAAGAAAGAGAACGACCGCGATGATCCCATTTGTATTTCATGTGTATATTACATCCTCAAAGATCAGAGCTCCAAATTTTTTCACCGATATTTTATTCAACACAACCTGGCAGGTTTGGATTGTTTTTAAAATAGTGGGTAATTGAGTGAATGTGATTTAAGGTCGCTTTCAACACTATTTCACTAATATCACGACGTTTGGTTCCTGTTCCTTTTCGCACTCGGAAACTACACGGCTAGCGCCCCATTCCTTTTAACACCCAAGACCACACGGATGAGGTCTTATTCCTTTTCACACCCCGGAAGCCCAGGGTGCCCCAGTTATTCGCCTCTCACGACAAGCTCTCTGAGCATCTTCGTTACACCAAACCAATTTCTACATTCCCACTTCGAACTTGCCTTGGTTGGACAGGCTGCCATTATTGTTCAAACACGGGTTGTAGCCTCATGAATATGCATGACGCATTATCCCTTATCTTTCCGAAAATGCTCTGAGACGGCGTCAGCGATTCGCTGGCATTGTCATTACGTCAGTCTGCAGAGGAGGCTTCTGCTGTGTTTTAGTGGTTCGTAAGACGAAATTGACATTTCTGATTTTGAACAATAATGGCAGATCGTCTGACAAGGCAAGTTCGATGTGGGAACCTAGAAATTGGTTTTGGTGTAACGAAGATGCCTCTGAGGGGCTGAGGTCTATTCTTATCATGACCTGAAGTGGCCTGCGCGTCACATCAGGTCAATCCCCGCGGGGCCCACAGGGTTTGTTTTTAAAATATGCCTGTCTGGACATGGATACCAGGACACAACACTATATGCTTGTACGATTTCTCTTCTTCAACAGGAGCTATCAGATGAGTAGGGTATATATCGATATTATACACACATGATAAATATCGGTATTGTATTTTAATATATGCAACACTTACTGTAGCTCTGGGGTGATCCACTTCTAGGCGAGGTTGCATCTGAATAGAAAAGGAAAACTAGACAATACTCCAAACAGACACTTGTATATTAATAATAATATTATATTCAAAACAAAATATAAACGTAAAATTTGGAAACTTCTGGCCGTTTTAATATGTGTTTGTCATATTTAATGTGTCGATGTTCCACTTTCAGTTTTAAACTTGTGTAGGTATGACCTAATTTGTCGGAATGTATTGTGTGATGAAAGTGCTCATATCCCACAAGCATCTGTTCTATGTGGGTCATTTACTAAAGCAATGTCAAAGACATTCGCACCCTTGTATTATTTTCTGTGGTATTCCATAGTCAAGACACCAGCTTTGCAAGATAACATAGCTGAGGTGAGGTCCGACACATCAGTCACAGGGTTTAATACATTTCATATATGGAACAATTCATTTTCGCAAGAGTTATCAAATCTGTGGTATACTAAATGTATATGTTCATTGTAAACTGTCTATTTTGTTTCCATGTCAACTATCACAATTTAATAGAAATGATATGGAAATGGATAGGAAGTGCAACGAAAAACACACCTCAGGTCAATCCCCGGTCAATCCCCAGGGCTTGTTTTTAAAATATGCCTGTCTAGACATGGATATCAGGACACAACACTATATGCTTGTATGACTTGGCTTCTTCAACAGGATCTATCAGATGAGAAGGGTATATATCGATATTTTACACATCAAACACATGTTCATGATATCCACTGACGTGGTATTATCTAACTATACACACATGATAAATATCGGTATTGTATATTGATATATGCAACACTTACTGTAGCTCCGTTTACTGAGCGACTTTCGCCTTTTCTGTCACTCTTGCGTCTACGCATCTGAATAGGAAATGAAAAAAAGACAATACTCAAAACAGACACTTGTATATTAATAATAAACAGATATTGCATACTACAGGACATCCTCGCGAGCCAGTGTATCGATCGATCTGTTTGGGTCGATACACTGGCTTGGTTAGTTAAATAGAGGAGTTCTGAAAAAAATAGATCAAGGGGGGTCATATAAATTAAACCAATCAGTGAAGATGTGACATGTTTGAATTTCATTGCTGATCAATCTACCTCGGGCTGAAATCAACAAGCTAATTCAAAACAAGCGCTGAAAATATATGTACGAGATTGTATAATAGAGACAACGACACAAAAACTCATTCGAATCACCAAAAATGACTACTGTATGAGCCATCAACATTTGTCAACCCGCGACAGGCGATATTCAACAAGGCAACATCAGTTTGTCACAACTATCTGATATCGACCGATGCCGTTATTTTTCCAATTGCAAATTTGGGTACAAAATATCGATAATTTCGCCCTTATAATTATAACTGCCGAAAAATCTTCAGCTGAAATAGTTATGTTGGAGCGAACTAGCTCTGTCTTCGCATTGAACGGGAGACAACTACGCACGAGACATTGCCACCAGACTGCGCGCTATTGCCTCAAGTTCTCGAGATATGGCATCGAGGACGTAATCATATGATATAAACGGTATGTACTAGATGACGGTGTCCATACTGTGACGCACGGCTTCGTTGGATCTCTGTTTACATCTTGCTGAAAACAAATGATGGCATTTCTATTTACTGTAGCTAACTTTACAGACTATGTATGTATATCAATAAAATGTGTGGAATTCATTCATCATCGTATAGTTTTTTGAACAAGTGTTCCCTCATTTTAACGCTTTGCCTCATCGCTTCCTCATAGCTCGCGTTGTAGGACTTCTGAAGGTTATCACAGGTCTTCATGATTTCCTCATGAATTCGATCGTTCTCCAGAGCCTGCACACCCCAGATCACATCGGGATACGTCCGGCGTTGCGTCTTCGTCATGTGAAGCATGTATTCAGTCATTGCGTGGACCTCAGCCTCCTGCTTCGTATAACCATTCGATATGAACTATCTAGTCTTGATTTTGATATCAGCCTTGAATTTCATATGAATTCGTGTTTCGCGGTATGGGGCGCTTTAGAGTCATCCGATTTTTCACGTCTCCCTTCTCCCGTCTGTTCCCTATACCAAGAAGGTACTGCCTTTGTGTATAGACCTTGTCCGGTCTGTGTTCGCACATCCGGCCTCATTCTTAGCCTTTGACTTTTCGGTGTTGTCGGCTTCAAGTCGATTATAAGGAAACCGAAAGGCTTAGTGGTGGCTTCGTCATACTTTTTTTTGTGAAATAGCCCCTATGTTTTGAGGATACATGCGTCTTGCGAAGAGTTGAACTGCAGGAAGTATTGGCAGTTCGAGGTGATATCCTTGGACGCCTTACATTGGGGGGGGGGGGATTCTGCGTCGAGTAAACTACGGATAGATTCCGATGGCGAGAGCCTTTGGTAAACAAATCTGCGACTTGTCCTTCTGATTTGGCCTGGCTCACCATATATTCAAGCACCACAATATTGATCTGCGCAGGGTCGAAGTAATAGATCTCACCGATATCGAGCAAGATTCCAGGAACGAAGCTCACATTCTTTAAACGTGTATTCTCATAGGCGGGCTGCCATTGACTGTAACACCAGACAATACGCGTGGGAGAGGGCTGAGTCTCGGTCCCTTCCAGGCGTTTCAAAACCCATGACGTCTTTCCACACTCCGTCGGACCGCTAGCAGTCATGGCAAAGGGATGTGGAAAGGTTACATTCACAGCCTTTGTTTCGGAGACTTCCGTAAGCTGTTTTGTATTAGTAATGACATCGCACATTACATCACGTATCAATGTAAGCTGTCCTCCGTGATGGAACTCGATATGTTTGCGCAGGTTTCGATTCTCGTAAACTTCTTAGCACATAAGCTACACGCATAAGGTATGATATGCTCTAGGAAAATAGACGTTAATATATCAAAGTTTTATGTAGAGTGCGCTCAACGCAGTGATACTTGAACTTAAATAGGAGTTATCGTAACACTCATCCAATACATCAGGCTGCATGCTGCAGGCTATAGGGTGCAAGCTGCAGGCTGCATGGCACAGGAAGCAATCTGTAGTATGAATGCTACTGTGGGTAGCCGAGCTTCGATGGTCTCAATATTTTCTAGTGGAACCCAACTGGCAAATTTAATAGACCAGCCCGTATATTTGACCAATTTCTCAACTTTGCCTCTCCTCCGGTGTGTTTTGAGAACTTTTTCGACCCGCCAGAACGCGTCGGGATCTTTTCTCACTCGCTGTAGTTCCTGCTGATAAAATGTTCCCTGTACCACGTCGTCCATAAAATCATTGAGTTTGTATATCGCAGTGCCTTGTCTCCGGAGTCGTCGGAAAAGTTTGAAAAGTTCCTGTGTCCATTCAGCGTGACAGTCCCTTTGGAACGCGGACCTCAAATGGGAAATTCGAACCGTATCGCCGATCTTCAATTTAAAGGGTTCTCGTCCTTTCCGTTTGGCCGTGCTGACGTACATCTCTTTCCAAAGCACGGCTTCGTTGGCTTCGTTCACATCGGAGGGACATTTTTTACCCAGCGACCGGTGAGGGCGTTGATTGTAGTTATTCACTAGGTCGCTCAAGACGTCTAAATAACGATAGGTTTGACAGTGGGCAAATACCTGTACATGGTATTTTTATCGTACTTTTTACTCTCTCCATATAACTATCTTTCTTTACATTGTGGGTTACGTAGAAATGAATACCTCGCTTCTTAAGATAAGCTTTGACCCATCTATTGTTATATTCCGAGCCTTTGTCGAAACTCGAGAAACCGAGGTTGTCTTCCATCTTTCAACACGCGTTCGAATCCAGAGATTATGGACTGATGTTGTTTATTGAGGAGCAGACACATTGGAGACGTCCGCGATATCATTATCCCAGAGATTGTCTATCCCAACTGTGATTACTCTGTTCTACAGAGGTTATATCTGACAACCTTTTGCAAACTATAGGCGTCCTGATCGTTTAACGACTGGGTGAGTTCTTTGCGCGTAACTTGGTATGCGTTTTCCTTCAAGAAAGCGTGTAATTTAGCGGGTCCGGTGAAGCTGAGGGGATTTTTAGTGTCAAAATAGACCTGCGACAGGTAAGTTTTCCAGTCGTTCTCAGCCATGATCGACTACTCAAATGCCTAATGCGTCGAGGATCATCGCATTAAATAAGATAACAAAGCGGTTATTGTGGTTTATTCCACCATTTTGTAATATTAAGAAATTAACATCGACAATTCGTTTTCGTCGTAACAATGAGAAAAATATGTGTAGACAAATCGAAATACATAGCAATCGTTATGACAATGAGTTTGATTAAAGTCCGTTAGGACGCTAGATAGAGATATACCGTTTATTAATTGGAGTAAAACGTATATACAATAGTGTCCACAGGTAAAAGATTTCTCATCCTGAAGACGTTTCGCATTGTAATATTGTAATCATTGTAATCATTCGAGAAATGATGCGAATCGTTTGCCGTAATGCCCTGGTAAATGTCCTAAGGTATCGAAAAAGACGCGTTTCCCATCGGAGAAATAGAACACTATCCAGTGTTGATCGGGAGAGAAGACGGGTCGGTGGCCGGTGTTCTGACCACGTGGTTGGGGATTTCATCCGCTGAGTACACACGACGAACGCATCGATTCAACGTCCGATGCGCGTTAATAATGCAAAGCAGCTCTTCGGTATTCATGGCGCGTTGACGAGGACATTCCTCGCCTTATCCACTTCGAACAGGGCCGGAAACTCCGTGTAGGCGATCCAGCTCACGGTTTCCGGAAGCGGTTCCCTGAAGACCGCTTCAAGTCTAAGGTTGCCACGTTTCATCAGTTGAAGGTGATTTTCCGAGGCGAGGGTAGTATCCAAATTGAAGGCATATAGCGTGTAGCCTCTCGGGTAAGTCCATATGTTGATGTCATTTCCAAAGTTTTCTTCCAATTGGCCTATGCTGTCGAATAAGGTGAGGTTGGTCGATGCGCATAGAGGGCTGTTAGGTTTTCTGGCGTATTACGTTCTTACTTCATGACCGGGAGAAGTGACGCCGTCTATATTCACCGATAGATTTGTCAGTTTGAATTGATGACAGTTCAGGGGATTCTTTTTATAGTCCCCTCCCACGGCATTGGAGGACACGAAATACACGATCGGTGTACTGGGGTATATGGACTGAAACATGTTGTCCCAGCGGAAAAGCGTCTGTCCAGTGGCTATGGATGTCATCTTAACCTGTGTTCACTGATAGGGATAATACGCCGATGTACTCTCGAGGACTTTGGCGTGTCCCAGTAGTACGTCAGGGTTGACGCGTACTTTGTGAGCTTTGAGACTGATGTCTTCTATAACGAGCTTGTAGGCTGGAGTGTCCTGTTCCGACATGAATATGAATTGAGGAATTAATCGGTACAAGTTTACGTGTGCATCGGCGTTGTTCAGTAGATAGCGATTCTGTCGGAAAACATCTTGCGTGATGTTCCCTTTCATCTCAAACACTTTGCTTTCTTTCGTGAAGATGTATCTCTCCAACAATTCGACTTTGCCGTTTCCATTAGGATTACTGGTATTAAGATTTAAACCCTTGTCCTTGTGATACATTGGAAGTCCCAGTTGCGTTTCTTTCGCGTCTGTACCGAAATTAAGAATGATCTGAAGGTAGGCTTTGTACGGGTAGCCGTTGTCCATAGTCGTCACCAAATTGCCTTGCATTGATATGCAATTTGGGACCACGTGGTTTGCAACAGTAGATTGATGGGACCGCATTTTTCGTCTTTTATTAAGGGTGTATTTTCGACAGGATCTCAGATCGAGGTAATCGGATCTCTGACCGGGTATGACGAAATCAACGGGTGCGTCGTCGGGGATTCGCGATATGGGTCTAATGTCGATCATGTAGCGACTTTTTATGGCCGGTTGCGTAGGCAGTAAATAGAAGAGGCATAATTCATTAGGCTGTCCTTCGTGGAATACTTTGTCGGTGATGAACGCCATATTAGATGCTGAAGAAAGGAGAGCCCTTGGTCTTTGCACTCCGAGTTATGTGCTGTATTATGCGCGATGACGCCTTGGCTTGTTTGACGGCCTGTTGCGAGGGAGCGGTTAAGTTCAAGGTGGGTGATTTCGTCGGCTTTCGAGGTTCGATGATCTTTGATTGTCGCTCGATGGAGATAACTGAGGATTTACTTCTTCGATCGCCTAGCCCACCTCCCGTTTGAGGTATAGCATAACGATAGGGCTCCGATGTCCAATTTACTTCGTTCACGTCAGGAACGTACATTCCTTTCAAGGCCATAATGGTTTCAAGTTGAGCGTGACGACGAGTGTTTCGGTGCGTGAGGCGGCGGCTTGACCGTTTTCGTCTTGGATATCGATTTGGAGAAATGATTGGTTGTTTAATACCACGGGGAGATAGTGAGGCGATGAATATATCTTGGTAATGGTTTTTTTATTGACACTCGTCGCGTCGACGTACCGAAGGACGGGTAGTCTCGTCACGCTCACGAGGAATTCACCGCATAGATTGCAAAGCACGCGTAACAACGACTTGGACTTGGCCCGCCTCCTGTACAGACCTTTTGGTCTTTGATATATGTTGGCATTGTGGGAAGTTGATGCTGGGTCGACATCGGGCCTTACAGACTAGTCTTTTGTGTTAAATGCCGTCATTTTCATCTGACGACGATACAGCTCACCAATCCCAGTGTACGAGTTGTCACATCGACACAGCTATCCAGTTACCAATATACGAGAAATCAGAGCATTCCCATCATAGTTCTCTAGATTTGTATCTAATATCGCTTATGCCGGTGCTAGGGACCGTGTTGTCATGTCATCCAAGTTGCCACATGAGCAGGTACAATAAAAGGGTACCTGAGATACAACACATATTACGAATCGTTTTAGATACTTGGTGTGTGCTTCAGAATAGGCTAAACAAAACACTATACTGTTAAGTCATGTGACTCTATCAGTATGTCGGCACCTCTTCAAACTTCCCTTCTAAGTGTTGTAATTATAATGAGGATACTTTTTTTTATAAATATTTCCGCTAAACCGACGACGGAAGATTCGTCGAAATGTGCACTTCCGTTCAAGGCGACTCGAAACTTGTAGGGCTTAAGCTTGTTGTCGGGGAAATAAGTGGGTGAATCTTCGCTGCTAAGGATAAGGTAGTTATCCATCCGAGTGATTCGCGGGTAAGTGATTCTCGAGCTGGTCAGATACGGTTTGATAGTGATTCCATATTTGAGTCTTCAGAGGTTCTTAGACCGTTCGACATACGGAGTACGTAAATATTTTCAGTATCAACAAACGAGCGCGTGAGACTTTGCCGTCTTCGAACATGACGCGAGTGACTTCTTCATAAGCTAGCAGAGTGGTTATCACGCCAATCATTTCATCCCAATTCATCTGGGCTTCCTAGTACGTTTGGTATAGCGGTGTCGATGAGAGGGGTTCTGTTCTTGAAGAGGGTGCACTGAAGCTGGTTCAGGGCAATGCCTTTAATCGTAGCTTTGTCGCTGGGAAAATGGCGTAGATCCACCCTCAACGTCTTGGTGTGTATGCAAGCGGCAACTCGTAAATTTTTGTCAATGACTACTTGCTGCATAGGAGGGCATAGGGCTCTGTTGGGAATGGTGGTTATTACTCGGGTATTGGGGCAGGTACAGGACGGACACACGGTGGTTTCTGGGGGAGCATTACACGGTGGACAAGTTTTACAGGGTGTACACTTCACGCGAGGCGGACAGGACGTACAAACGGTGGAGTGGAATGACGCTGAAACTATGATAACACAGACATTTATATAGGCCCTGAAAATGACGTCATTTGAGGGAAGGCGCACGTTCGAGGTTGTCCACGGGTGGTGGCGGGTATACGAGGGTGGCCAGGGCGTAGATACACGTTTCAAGTAGCGCATCTACGAATGCGTTAACCGCATCTGGCCTTGGCGTTTTGGGACCTGTCCAGGCTTGGGGGGGGGGGCGAAATGGCGCCCTATTTATTTTTCTTACCCATTGAGCTAGGAGGTTGAAACTTCCCACACTATATCCTTGGGTCAAGCTCTACCAGAAAATGTGTAAAAAATCCAGTATGGCCTCTTTGATGACGTCACAGTGACGTCCTTCAAAAACAGCATTTTTGGTCGATTTTTCGGTCAGATTTTTCAATTTTTTTGTTTATACAATTTCTCCGCAAAAAGTGCATGAAAAATTAGTAAATATTCATGTGATGTGATATAAAATAGTGTTTGCCCACTTTTCATCGAGGAAAAGCAGAAATTTTGTGGAAAAATGACGAAAATAGCACTTTTCTGGTCCACAAGGTGGCCGCCATCTTGAATTTACTGATAGTTTGGTAGGGGGGCATTTTGCTTCCCCCCCCCCTTTTGCCTGGTAGGGTTAAAAGCGCGGGGAACTCGTCTAGGTAACATATCCAGCAAACAGTTTTAATTGAAGGAGAGCGACATAGTTTCTGTGAATGGCATCTCTATACGCTTGATCCATGTTGATGAATGACAAGAGTTTGTACGTATTAAGGACACTCGCCTGAGATTAGACACCTTCGTGTATTCTGTTTCATTTCATCACAACCACTTCACAGACATATATATGTTTTATATGATTGGAAAGACCACGATTCGGCGTTCCGAATAAAGTAAAAAATTAATTCTTACGTTTATTTCAACGGGGTTGTTGCAGCTAGAAAACAGTTATTTCGAAAAAATAATCTCTTTTTTACATCGCTAATTTCACCTATTATTTTACAATTAACGAGTCCGAGATTTTGCATGGTTATAATAAACCTTTCAAGCCAAACACGTGTGTCTCATTTAACTCTTGGAAAAAGTTTGAGAGCGTTGTAAAGTTTATTTTTTGAAACAAAATTAAAGTCTATTTCAAGTTCCAATAACTTCAAAACAAGGCAATATTTTGAAAAAAAAGTGTAGAAAACCAGTCACGAAGATGATTTTTTATGCTGGAACTGTTTTCATGCCTTCCAAAATCCCTCACCGCGGGTGATTAAGTAGACGTCGGCCGCCAATTAGCACTCTATAAAAGGCTTACAGGGATGTGATTTGCGGCAATTGGGCACTCACGGATTTAATTGCCGACTGAAAAAAGGTCTAGCTCAAGGAAAGAGAAGAAGACAGGAACTGATCAGTCTACAGACGTCAAACGGGGAAAAAACTGGCAGCGTCAGATGATATATAAAAATATACATTTCTCTTATGACATAATGATTTAGACAATTAAGATCATTGTTATACCTCATCTCGGTCTTCCTGTTCTCTGATTCTTGACAAAATCTTTCTAACAGAAGCTCCTGAAAATATCGGACCATGCTCGGGCAACTCAGTTTCACTGTCGCTACTCTCTGTCTGTGACGAAGATGCGTCCGAATCGATTATCCGATACTGGCCATACCAACTACATGCAGTGTTTCGCTCGTTCAGTTGTTGGAGCTTGTTACGGGCGACCGGCGTAATCTTTTAACGTTCTCTTCCCATAATTGTGTTGGCAAATAAGATATGTTGATAGAATGTCGAGTGAGACTTCTCTTATATGTGTTGTAATTACGAAAAATAGTACGCAAATTCGCTTGCTTTCCGGAAATGGTTGATCACCTGAGCAGTGCGTTTGTATTTGTTTATTTTGTCATGTAGCTCGAAAACACTGAGATAGACCATATAATTTCCTGCTCAATATTTTGTAAACGATGGCGGCTTCGGCATAAATGTAGTAGAAAAACCACTAATTATAAGAAATGAGCCCAGCGCGTGAATTGTGTGCATTGCAGTTACAAGTAATTGGCAGAGGTGCGGAAGTCACAGCAGTCGGTAAGAATGGCTGTGGGTAATGAGCGCTAATCACCACAGTGCAGATTTCTTCCACAGACAGTGAATGTTTGAGAGCTAAAATTTCACGTTTGCAAATATTTTTTAAGGAAAATAACACAAACGCCTGATAGGTTTATTCTTCAACCTTTGAAATATGCAAAGAAAAAAATATCGATAGTTTGAGCCTATTCCCCCGGGCCTGGAGTCTTTAAGGTTAAATATGAAGAGTCATTTTAGGGATTATGAGGGTGCGCCAGAACTGTACATTCAGGGTGGACCAGAACTGTCCATTCACTTTGAAATTTCTTATTTTTTAACGGGCGTACAGGTGGCGAGCTTTGGTGTAGGTAAAATGGGATATAGACCCGATAGCGTTATAACGAACCCCTAATTTTATAACGTTTTCAAGTATATCATGAACACGTATTAATAGAGTTTACCTGGTCTGTATCAGTCTGACAGGGTTATAAATGTTTTCTATCCCAGTACGACCAAAATCGGTCGAAAGATTACACAGGATGTTTGGAATAAGATGGCGACCGTTTTGGACGTGAAGTAGGTCAACCGGAAGTGACGTCGATATACTGTAAAACATGCAACTTTCGCGACATGAAACTTTCGCGATTTTTCAATTTTAAAAAGTTCGCGACATGAAACTTTCGCGATTCTCTCTGTGCCAGAAAAAAATTAATTTGCAAATATATCACACTAATGGACATGGGAAATACACACCGGAGGCGGCAAACTCGGCAAAGCCACGTATATTCACATGTGGGTGCGTTCAGTGCGTCACAGTACCAACACGAGTCTAACAAAAGGCGGCATTAATAGTTTCCTGACTGTTGGGGGCAGATTATTTCAATCCCGCTGTTTCATCCTTGAAAGGAATTCCCGTAGTTAAACAAACCCTATATCGCAAGATATCATGCAGGTAGTTGTCATTTGAACTCCGCTAAAGTAAATAAATACCGCACAGGAGAGCTCCAATCGTTCGATCTCAGCGGGAACGGAGCTTTCAATGCTGCCCTGAAAGACCATTTCACACCGCGTGGTATGAATACATTGTTGAAAATTGGAAAATCTGTACAGGATATCTAAGTTGACTTGAAACTTTCTACAGGGGTTCAAAACGGCCAGCATCAAGCCGGCATACGAGGACATTGACGATCGTTTCTAGTATTACACTGCTTCAGATATACAAGTCTTGGGACTAATTCAGCAGAATTAATGATAATAGTATACTCGTATATTAAACTGTATCCGGTGCTTTAAACAGTCGCTTCTGATTAGAGCTTAGGTGGTGAGACCATTAAAACTGTGCTAATGTCGAAAACAATTGATCTCGTTCTTTTTCTGTCGTTGTTGTTGTTGCGTTCTTGTCTTCGCCCTTGTCATATGAACATGTTTCTTTCGCATGCATGAAACTTTCGCGATTAATTCTATTCGCGAAAGTTTCATGCACGCGAAAGAAACATGTTTTACATTAATAGGAAGGTCTTGATATCTAGCGAAGGGGTTACAGAGTTGAAACGCACAGCTTTGGATACGTAAGAAAGCAGCTCATCGTTTAAGCCCCATGGTGACGTCATAATAGGGGATGAGTAGGTCTTTACCGATGGTTGTTTGCATACGTTACCGAACAATATGTTACACTCACTAGTAGTTACATACGCCGTAGTGAAACCCTATCGCGTCGAGCACAGAACTATCAAATCAGCTCTTTTATACACTAGCTACGATGGAATGCTTCATAACGTCCACCTTGTGTGAAAGATATTTTCCACGGTGTCATAGTCTAAAATAGATCATAGGGAATTTTCCAACGCGTGTCAGACTCGACCAATAAGCACACATCACAATTCAAGGCGGCCAGCCTTAGCCAATTAACGCACAGCCCAGTCGGAAATCCCGTTGAATTAGAACAGCGCAAAAACAACATCGGGTTACAGACACGGTCCAATGAACAGACTTGGAACACCGCAAACACCTCGGACTGTATTCACGGACCGGCAGACAGACCTTCAACACCGCACCTAAGGGCTATAGGTACAACCCTATGAATAGACGTTGAGCACCGCACGTCTAGGCTATAGTTATGGCTCTATAAGTATACGATTAACACCACACGACCCGACCTATTTATGACGTCACCTCGACCTACTTATGACGTCAGCGCGACCTATTTATGACGTCACCTCGACCTACTTATGACGTCATCTCGACATATTCATGACGTCACCTCGACCTACTTATGACGTCATCTCAACCTATTTATGACGATACTTCGACCTACTTATGACGTTGTTGTAGTGACACCCC
>JAVTVY010044190.1:0-21676 GCA_036873755.1 Hanleya hanleyi | reverse complement strand
TAAAGGTCACATACCGTACAGACATGTATCCACATGGGATTTCGCGACTCTCTATACTACAATCCCTCATCAGGACCTTATTGACCGTATAAGTTCATTAATAGTATCTGTGTTCAAGAAAACTGATCGTAGATATATTAATGTCGGAAGCCATAAAGCATTCTTTAGCTCGACTACATACAAGAGATATCATTCATGGGATGTTTCTTTGTTTATAGAGTTGCTTGAATTTCTCATTAAAAATATCTATGTGAAATTTGGCAACACAATATATATCAGCAGCATATAGGTATTCCAATGGGTACTAATTGTGCACCCCTGTTGGCCGACCTGTTTCTGTTCTCTTATGAATATGACTATATGCAGGCGCTTTCAAAAACCGATCCATTCAAAGCCCGTTCCTTCTCATTCACCAAACGCTATATAGACGATCTTCTCGCTGTGGATAATCGCTATATAAAATGACGCAGTGAAGGATATATATCCACCTTCACTGGATTTGAAGGAAACTACAGATAGCCCTACAGGCACATCTTATTTAGATCTCTATCTCTATAAAAATGAAGCGGGCATTCTCTCTCGTCGACTTTATGACAAAAGAGATGATTACAAATTCGACATCGTAAACTATCCCTTTTTGGATAGTAATATTCCAGTGGGACCTGCATATGGGGTATACATATCTCGCTTAGTAGCATTTGCTAGATCCTGTGTGAAATGTGATGATTTTAATCAACGTCACAAAACATTGTTGCAGAAACTTATAAAACAGGGCTATTCCACCAAGCGCTTCCACTCAAAGTTTCTCAAATTTGGCGATACATATCGCATGCTGATAGCAAAATACGAACGTAGCGTGCAAGATCTATGGCGCTACGTTTCGTAACTTGTGTCTAATTCCGCTTAACCCGGGGCGAGGGGCCGTATGAACCCATGTACTTCAAGAACCTCATGGTACTCATATGAACAGTCACAATCAAAGCGTGACTGAGATACATCATTCTTTAGATGACGACTTTATAACAAATATTATGGATTAAGAATACTGATCAGCGATACGGATTTGATATTTTTGGAACATCATGATGTCTTGCCGGCATCATTGAAAACCGTTGACCGCTTCTCTCTTGCAGGAAACAAGCCTATGTTTATGTATACTATGATTGTCTTTTTGAATTTGGTGCTAATACTGTTATGTGGAAACTGGAATAGGTCTTTGGATTATGGACGCGGATATTCTCTAATGGACGACGGCTGGATTATGAATGACGGACTAGACGCTTGTAATTCCACGAGGGTGACTTTATCTTCATAGACGTGTAACCCCACCCGGGGTGTAAGGGGAAGGATGGCTCGTAGGACTGGTGACATGCTTGCTCCAATGACGATCGTTGAATGACACACACTCTGTCTGACCCTCGTATATTTATAGTCAGGTCCCACTGTCAATGCCACAGCGCCAGGATCAATAGGGCACAGACCATGACTAGGCCAACCCGCCGTCGCTGATTCCGGCGTGAGCGCTCGTGGTCCATAGCCCGAGCATCAAGGATGGCTGTCATAGTCCAGTAGTGGTGAGCGATGGCACACCTCTCCATCGAGTGCACTCTGTCGAGGACCGCTTCTGTGAACTCGTTCAGGATCTGGCGTCGCCCCTCGTTGTCGTCGCCATCTGCAAACATGGACCGGACCACTGGTCGGTTACCCGTGAGTGAATTAACCACGTGGCATGCTGTAAAATGCGAATCGCATAGGGCTGGATCTCCGTCATGGTTCTGCAACCGTAGAAATGAAGGTGTGGGATCCAGAGGGACGTGCGTGATACGTACTATTCTGATGGCTTATGTGGCTCCTATACAGATAGTACCTTATCGACAATGGGGACTACTTGTTCCAAAGCCATCCATAGATCGGGGTCCAGGGTAAAACCACCGTCGTTCAGACAGAGGAGTCGAGCGGAAGACGGACCGCAGAAAATGTAGACGTCGTCACACAGGTGAATGCTATCACCGTGCAGGTCACCCAACAACACCCGTTTCAAGGTAGGCCATCCTTGCGGTGACAAAGAGACGTACGATTTGGGTTCAGTCGTACACCAACACCTAAGTCCGCTATCGATGAGGTCCACTCGTTTGGGGTACAACAATAGGGTGCAGCCAGGTGTAACCCTCCGTGAATAGCGAACGGTTAGAGAGGTGGCTTTATAGTGTACCTGTTGGGTAGGGTTTTATACACCGTGCGTGGCACTTGTTATACTCGCTTGCCCTATAAGGTCAATAAGGTTAGAAATGCGTTTTTTTCTACTACGCCCTGCGACGGCCCTTCGTGAATGGGCGTAACCTGTGAACATCATAGGAATGCATGTACTAACCTGTCTGTGGGGACTCAATGTCGCTCACCTTCGTGTCTTTTCGGGTACGTCCATACAGTGTGCAGTTTTCGACATTAGATGACTACATTCCGACAAAATGGCCAGTTTTCGACACCGGACGTGCCGCCATCTTGAACCAGAAGGCGGACGCCGCCATCTTGGATATGTCCTATAATGCACCGGGTCAAAATACTCGCTTCAGATTGGCTGAGAACACTCCGCACACCTGCTCATGACCTCCACCATAAACCGGAAGTGACGTCACTTCCGGTTTGGGTGAATGGAGCGTGACCTTTGGACATGCCCACAATGGCGGATATGTTGACCGGAAAGACCCGAAGGTGACCGCCATTGTGGGAAAATGGCGGATACGTTGACCGGAAAGACCCGAAGGTAACCGCCATTGACCGCCATTACAGCTTCACGGACGCCTCCCACACACCGCCATTTCATCTCCGCCATTGTGGGGAAAACCCCCAGAACATCAAAAGACACAGACAAGTCTAGACATGTCCAAAGGTCTGGAACTAGGGGGAGATAACTCTATTGATAGGTAAGCCCCGTTAAGCCCGGCGACCTATATACCCCCCATACCCCATATAGGCATTTTCCAGGATTTTTCGATAAAGTCCGTGTTCCGTTTTTTTTTCAGGAAAATTTTTACATGCACCCACACATGACTGGATGCCCCTTCACATAGGCTTCACTTTGATACCTCATACAACTCCATCGGCCCATTAGGGGCTCCCCTAGATCCCAAAACGTCTATTTCCATACCCTTTTCCCACAATTCCCTGTCTGCGCATGCGTAGAATGGTGACAACGCTCGAGCCACTAGTCCAGTCATATGCCCCCTCACATAGGCTTCACATTGATACCTCATATGACCCCATTGGACTATTAGTGGCTAGCTCCAAAACGTCTATTTTCATACCCTCCGGCCACCGCGCATGCGCAGAATGCCGATATCTCAATCTCACACCCAGCCCATCAGATGCCCCTTCACGAATGCTTCACTTTGATACCTCATACGACCCAATCGGACCATGCAGCGTATTTGCAGTCTAGGGACTTTTTCTCCGCGGAAGCTTTCTTCCGCGACCGCATCACCGCCAGACCGCATCACCGCGGAAGAATATACATGCCCAGGGACCCTTTGCCGGAGCTATAGTGTCACAGAGTTACCTCCCCCTAGATTGGAACTCTTCTGTGTTGGAGGTAGTTTCAGTCATCGATGACGTCATCTCATTTGCATAAAAAAGACCGAATCGGTGTTTTATATACTACTGTCCGTATCAACGCATTACGGATACTGAGCCCTTCTGCAGACAATTTCACATAATTCTTTATACAGCCTCCTAGCCTTGGCAATGTTTATATTGGTTGAAAGTATTTCTCACGGATTCTGAATATATAAATTTGTTTGCTGTAAACATATTTGTTGTGAAGATATTTGGATTTTAACCAAATTAATTTGTAAAATGAGCCTTCTTTTAAAATGGGTATTTCCAATAAAGAATTCCACTTATCGTAACATACATCATCATTTCCGGTAGTAGACAACCCCAGCAGGAAATCCGTATTTCATTTTTTTTAACCTTTGTTCTAGTTCTTATTCTATTGACGTTTAATTGAAAATTTCTTTATAAAATTGAACAACTCCCAGTGTTAAACTTTGAAGCTGAATTAAAACCAAACTATTATAAGTATCGAAATTCTGAGAAACGGTTGAGGAGTACATAGTGTATCCAAACAATCACACCAAATTCCAGGTCTCTAAGATAAATACTTTTCGAGAAATAAACCATGTCCATATAAATTAGGTAAAAAAAAACAGGATAGTAGAAATCGATCGGAAAGGCAAAAGTTGCATAGGTAGTCGCAATATTTGCAATTGACGCTCAAATTTTATACTGAAACATTTTTTCAAATGGACATCAAAGTTAAGTATTGAAAGATAATGGTATCTAACATTATAGTTGTGTATATTTCCAAAATACTGTCTTAAATCAGTATGGAAAGCCATCAGTGTCATAACCTCTGGTTTTTCACACGTGGTAATTCGATTTTCCACGCGTGGAAAATCCAGCCAATGGCTTGACTTGTAATTACCACGTGTGGATATTTTGACCAATTACTGAACTTGGAAATACCACACGTGGAAATTATTTACCACGTGTGGAAAATATCCACCAATGATAGAACTGGGAATACCACGTGTGGAAATTATTTACCACACGTCGTATTTATCACCCAATCATTGCATTCGGAAATACGACGCGTGGTAAATAATTTCCACGCGTGGTATTTCACTGGGTTTTTCACACGTGGTAATTCTCTTTTCCACACGTGGTAATTCTATTTTCCACACGTGGTAATTCTATTTTCGAATCTACGAATCAAAACAATCGTTACAGAAAGCAGATTCACGCATTTTCACCCTGTCTTATCTGTCGTACGGTCGTCGACCTATACGACTCAGCCTCAGGTGGAACTCCTGCACTGCTCAACAAAAAACTTATTAAAGTTTGCTACACGTACCTGTATTTTATGAAATTGACAGTGTCCTGTTGCAGATTGTCTGTTCCAGCTAGACGAACACATTCGGAGAACTGATACTTGAACCCCGCAAACTGTCGATTTCCGACATTCTGAAGGGATCACCTTTCTTCGTTAAGCTCTTATTCATTGGCTGGGCAAAATAAAATTTCGACGCGTGGATAAATGGGAATACCACGTGTCGAAATTATTTACGACGCGTCGTATTTCCGAATTCAATGATTGGGTGATAAATACGACGTGTGGTAAATAATTTCCACACGTGGTATTCCCAGTTCTATCATTGGTGGATATTTTCCACACGTGGTAAATAATTTCCACGTGTGGTATTTCCAAGTTGAGTAATTGGTCGAAATATCCACACGTGGTAATTACAAGTCAAACCGTTGGCTGTATTTTCCACGCGTGGATAATAGAATTTCTACGCGTGGAAAATCGAATTACCACGTGTGGAAAACCAGAGGTTATGACACTGATGGCTTTCCATAAATCAGATTTTAACGTACCGAAAACGACTAGAACTCGTTCCACGAGCTGGTTTCACACCTTTACGGTCGCCGCTCAACGGGTTGTGTGATTGAACTGTCAATGCGTTATGAGTAGATGTCACAGCCCTTTTGTTCATAAATAGCTTTTTCAATACACACTGATCACATGACACCCTTTTGTTCATAAATAGCTTTTTCAATACACACTGATCACATGACACCCAGAATCAGAATACTCGACCCTAGACCACACCGGACACGCTACCACTTAGATGTTACCGAACTGACACCTCAACACAGAATATGATCCTTTGACTTTCACGTAATATAGGACGTAGACCTGCCGTTCTGTACCCCACTACACACTCCAAGCAATTGTTACAGGCACAGATTTCTGGAAGGACCCACCCTGTTCCCAAGGGCGTCGTTAGGGAAGCCGTCTCGAAGAATCCTGAAAACGCCCTGGTTCTCCCAGTTTTTTCTGGACGGCTTTGTGCTTACTATGGGGTACCGAGACAAAGGAATCATCCACGCGATTATAACAAATATTTTCCAGTATAAAAACCAATAACAGACTTAACGACTTGTACATAGCGACTCTTCTCTACTAGTATTTATATTTCCTCATTGTTATTGTTATTCATTATTAATTATTTATTCTAATATCTAGCGCTGCAAAAGATCTCAAATTAACAAAGAAATGTATAACGTGAAATTTAAATAAAACATTGAGTTGATGGGCCGCGAAATCCGTATGGGAAGCGGCCCTTAAACTACAATTTCAGTCAATCACTGATCACATGAAGTAATTGATTGTTGACAGTGCGAGCCGAACTATTTTGTGTCAGCGTTATTCGGTGACAAAATTACAAAGCGAATATCCGTAAATCGAAAATGACTCCTTCAAAATGTTTTAGACGGATAACTTAAAGCTGTGACGGTTAGCTCCACAAATAGTTATCACTGAAGATTTGATTATAATTTACGCCATTTACAGGCTTTCTATAGTTCAAGAACGTTTGACCTCAGCTGGCAGCGTGAGTTCTGTAGTTGTTTATGCTCGTTCTGGGAAAACTTGCTGCCGTGCGCAGTAGATTTCTGGGACGGGATATTGTCTGGGGATGTATTGAAACACTATACTGGACTTTGTTTTGATGATATTCTGTCAAGTTTTATCGTAGTTTATCATGGTATAGCCATTCGTAACTCCGCACAATCGAAAATGAAATGATATACCGGTATAAAATTTCATCCAGTCTTCGAAAATTTGGTGAATATATAGTTTACATAATTAGACACAGGGAAAATGGGGGACCAGGAAATACGGCCGGAAGTCGGATAGTTAGATAATATTGTATATAATCCGTTTGTCCAAGCGTTTTTGGCATTGTATGATTTGTCGACCGGGAGATTTCCTGATTAGGGTAGGCAATTACCTCTGTAATACACAGCCGATCGAACGCTTAATCGGCAGTTAGCGGGGGCGCCATAATCCGTTTAATTTCAACATTTATGTAAGTAAACAAGACAGGGACTTCAGAAAAATAGATTCAAACCTAAAATTAGGCCTACACTATTTAGAATTGAAATTACAAATTGCTTTTTTCAATAGAAGAAAGGTCTAATGTGGAATATTGAAACTGGATAATGAAAGAAATGACCGTTTTCTCCAGTCAGGAGGGCCTCATTTTAACGCCCTAATGCCCTACCTTAACGCCCTATCGTAACGCATTAACGCCATATGGTAACGCCTTAACCCTATCTGGCCTGGGCTTTTTAAGACCTGTTCAGGCCGGGGAGAGGGGACCTTACTGTTTTTCTTTTTAATTATTTTAAGTTACCACACCATACCCTTGGGTCAACCGTTACAACAAAATGTAAAAAAAATATAAAAAAATCCAAGATGGCCGCTTTGATGACGTCATTTTCAAAAGCAACATTATTTGGTCGATTTTTCGGTCAGATTGTCCGAATTTTTTATTTATGCAATTTCTCCGCAAAAACTACATGATAAATTAGTAAATATTAATGTGATGTGAAATAAATTAGTTTTAAATCACTTATCATCGCGAAATTTTTCGAAGAAATATCACGAAATCATCACTTTTCTGGAACCCACGTGGCCGCCATGTCGAATTTACCCATGATCCTCTTCTCGGGGGATTATGCAAATAGACTCAAAATGACCCCAATATGATAAAATATAAAGTCACGGAGTTTCAGCTGTCCATTTTTGTCGTTCCGGAGATAGCGCAGACCGTTTGCTAAGCATTCCCCCCCCCCCCGGGGGCCTGGTATGGTAAGGCATTGTCAACCATCCGATCACACACACATGCTTTGAACGTTGGCCCTCAAATACCATGATCGGTCTGGCTACTTGTGTGTGCGTGGGTATGGGTGTGATGTTTGATGGTGGTGTAGTGGTGGTGTGTGTTTGTGTGTGGTGGAGGCGGTGGTGTGTGTGTGTGTGTGTGTGTGTGTGTGTGTGTGTGGTGGTGGTGATGGTGGGTGTTTGTGGTGGTGGCGGTGGTGGTGGTGATGGCGCTGCTGAGCGCCCAGTCTTACGCTCGCTCACTCACTCACTCACTCACTCGCTCGCTCACTCACGCACCAGCGTTAGGGCGTCACTGCGTAAAGACGGGCATTGAACACGCCTCACTCTCGCCACTTGAAGTCATCTCGAGGAGCTCCGAGCTTCGAGCTCCAAGAGCTTCGAGCCCGGAGCTCCGAGAGTGAGGCGTGCCCAGTGCCCTTTTCTCACAATTCCCTCTCTGTGTATGCGCGCCATAGCCTTACTTCCACTCCACACCCATCCAGACGGATGGTCCCCCACGAATGCTTCACTATGACAATCGGTCCACCGCGACTCCAGAATTTCCAACTCAGGCCTGCCTATTCAGTACGCATGCGCACGATAACTTTTACTTTTCAGCTAACTCAACGCATGGCCTCGAGATCCCTCCCATGGTGTTCTACATCTCGAAACTGAGAAAACAAGGTGCAAATACCACAAATACCGCAAATTTCCCATACCGCAAATGTCCATGAGTGGGTCCCCCATTGGGACTAACATGAACAGTTCATTGTCCACTGCCCCGAAATGGACCTAACATGTCCACCCCAGATCTGCCTGAACTATTCAGCAAAAGTCACCCCATGGCCACGAGACCCCTCCCATCGTGTTTTACAGCGCGAGACAGAAAAAACAAGGTGAATTGTAAAATTCACAAGAAAAAAAAAATGACCACCCCATTATCCCTTCCCAAACATGCATTCCCCGGAGATTAACATTGGAAGTCACTAGGGTCTTATGTAGGGGCATCACTCTTGCTGGGCCGTCAAGTAACCGGAAGTGACATTTGACCCTTTAACCGAATGTGACCTTTGACCCGAATGTGACGTCACCTGATGTAACGTCATATGTGACGTCATCGGTCACGTCACGCCACCGAAGATGACCGGACATACCCGAAGATTGGCGGAGATTACAGGACGTTCACGAAGATTCCTAAAGTTTGCCGAAGATGATCGGACTTTACCGAAGATTGTCGAATCAGCCTCACTGTCAGTCTCAAAAATGATAATGAATTGGTTATTTACCTACTATTATCGTATATGCTATTTTCCTATGTTGGACAGGATAGTTTTTGGGCTCTGTAATATGTAAGCATAGGAAACGATCCTCTCTCAAGTAATCCTGGCAACACCCGTGAATAGCAGCTAGTACCAGAGCGGGACATCTACCGGTTGTGGATGTGCTCTGGAAGTTCTATAATTACTTCTGCCCGACTACCGAATACCGTGCTGCAGCTGAACGGCCGTGGTTTGATGGCCAGTTGCCCCGGTAGGTTTACTGCTAGCTTCAGTACCCATTCATTGAAACTTATTTCTGTATTCATGTAAGTGTTCAACAATTCTTGATATCAACAATTATGCGATTAAATACCAAAACGGCTTGCCATTTTTTCCCGCTCATTGTCTGGCAATCACCTCACATCTTCCTAGTATAATCCGTGGCGTGTCCTCCTCCTCCTCCTCCTCCTCCTCCTACTCCGCTTTACTTACTCACAGCGGGTCGCATAGTTGTGGCGCGGGATAGGGTGGGGCGAGAGACCTGGGGTTTTCACTACCTGAGATTCCAATGATGGGCCAGGATTGCACCCTACAGTAGAATGGGTCGACTACTTATGCGCGATGAGTAGTGCGCGATGAGTAGTATAGAAAGGGCACGCGATATCCCTAGTTCAAGTAAAAAGTGGAATTCGCCTCCAACGTTGTCTTTATCACGGAGGATACAAAGGCGACGATTAACTTCTATATTTGTGTAGTGCCCTCTCTCAATTGGTAAACTATGATTACCGGTACATGTTCTATATTTCCAATGGCTATTTTGTACTTTTCTGGCAGTCTTACTAAATACGATTCAAAACAAAATTCTGTTTTAAACAGTTCATAGTATCTGAGCTTAATTTGGCAAACTATTTAATTACAACACATATAAGGGTAGTGGGAAGAGGTGCCGACATACTGAATAAAGATATCTGTTTGCTTTTGTTTCACCTGACTGATAAAGCATTATCCCAACACCCCGGATAGAACTGAACCGTTCGAATGAGTTATTTTCTCAGGCAGCGCTCTTGCAAGGTTTACACGCGGTTAAAATAGTGACCAAAATTACATGTTTTGTGGAGTAGTTGCTGTAGTATTGTTGTTTTATGTTAGAGTAGCAGACAGTCACAATGACGGGGATCACGTAGCATCAGTAAGTTGTATCAAGAAGGTGAATGAAACATTATTTTCCATGTTTGGTACGGGTATATCGGGATTGTGTCCAGTTTTCGATGTTCAGATTTTTTCAAGGGAGAACCACAGTTGACAAAAAGAAATTCCTCAATGCCTGTCAGTCTTTTTACCAATTTCTCAATTACTTGAACGATAGTCACGAAACTTAACTACATGTTACTCTAGAAATGGTGTGGAAGACAGTGAAATAAGAAATATGGTAAAATAATCTTCTATTACATTTATTTTTCACTCGTGGGCATAATACCCCAGTCACCAGTCAGAATTTCCGGCCGAGCGGTCACCGCCGAAATTGAACCATTCAAACAATGCTGTAAAGACTGGCTGCTTCGCCATGTTTCTTTTAGTTTACCCAAAATGCAAACCGCACACGTGAACGGCAAGAATACGCGGAAATACGTCAGAATAGAAAATGTTTCGCAAGAATGCATAAAGAGTTCTGGTAGGCTACGTCATCTTTCCGACCCGCTCGTAACATCCATGATGTCGGGACGTCGGCTTGATTTTCACAGATACGCTCTCGTTATGTTCTAAATTCTAGGGTTTTGTGTGCTATCCAATGACCGATCGTACTGCTGAGCGCCGTCCCAGAGCATAGTAGGGAGGACAGGACCGGATGGCTCAAGTTTCGAGATTGGCGGTAAACCCAGGCAGCGAAATCTCACCCGTTTTAGTACTGAACAAGTAACAGACCGTTGTAGCAGTTTCTTACCCCATTTTCGTATGTTTTGCCAAATCCCGAGTCACTTATTTTATCCTACCCTCTGTGCTTTCGTGAGGAATTTATGTGTACATTAATGAAGTTGATGGTATAAGGTACGGAACGTCCATTTACATATGTATTTGGGTCGAATTACATGAAATTGGATGTTGTTGTTGTTGGTCGCGCGCTGCAGCTTCATTTCTCCGAACCAAGTACGTGATTACCACCTGGTCACGTAATCAAGGACTAGGAAATCACGCGGCATGACTCTGATGATCAAATCAGAGGTAGGTTACTTGACCAGCCCGCTATTGAGTGCACACTAAACAGTGGAGTGAGTCTGTCAGTCGGAACTTGCGCTGTTGGGGGGATGATCGCCTCGAAGCTCTCAAACATGGGTCGAAATTCGTTCAAATGCGACCACCCTCGGTCTCAATCCCGGTCAATTTCTCCCTAATAAACATGATCTCATCCGCTCTAATAACTTCCAGATGATCCACATAGCCACTACTCATATACTCCTTGTATTCCCACAATGCTTATTTTCGACGGTCTAAGAGCTTTTTAAATGTCTATCGGTGCCTCTGACACGACAGCGAACAAAGGGAAATCACCTTCTCTTTTACGCTCATTGACCATTACACTCCTTCGTATAAAAAAACAAGTCTCCTATCGAGACAACCGACGTCATGACAGGGGTGTAACTCTTTCTGATATATTATAAAGGAAAATAAAATAACTCTTCATCTTTCAGTCGTTTATTTTCATGTTAGTCATCATCAATTCAAACATCTAGATTCAAGCTCATGTGGGGTTGGCAAATTTCGACCCACGTCTCAGAGCTTTCAGACGATAAGATCGACCAGACCAGGGAACGTTACACTCACTCGGCCACCGAATCACTCTACAAGATACTGTGTTTAAAGGTCAACCCAAACGGAATTTTTTTTGGTCTAAAAATCCTTAAAAATCATAGTTCATACTTCACTTTGTATGAAAAAAATATTGAAAAAATTCTAATCTGATCAGAAACACACGTAATATGGGAGCAAAGTGGGCTTTTTCACACTTTCACAGCTGGCTTGATGACGTCACGCAGGGAAGTTGCCTGAGAAAAAACAGCGGATAACATGGAAAGCGAGTGCAGTCAGAGCTCCGGTTCAGATGTCGATTCGAGCGATATCAGCTGCTTAGATGGAAATATTTTTCGCCAAGAAGATGAAATAGACATAGAGGAGGATGATGACGGGCAAATTAACAGTTGTTTGCAGACCAACGGCGGAATTCAGCCCTATCAATTTGAGCCGTACGGCTCCGATTCTGACAGTGACAACCACTCTGACAACGTGGAACTCGACGACGACAGGATTCGGAGAGGTCGTTTGTTGAATAGTGATTGGTATGCAACTTGACTGGAAACCTTATTATCGTCATCTATAAGAGCAAATGTCCATATATTTCAAACTGTATTGAATGTAGAACGATTCTGTGATGTAAAGAACGAGCACATCTGTGTTGTTATTGTTGTTACTGACCGAGGCAGCCTTTTCGAGGGGATAAACTCCGGGATTCGGCAGTATGGACAGTAAACTGTTGATAACTCTACTGATATACGTCCGATTTGAATTTGTTTGTTTTCCCATAATCCCCATGAAATACCAATTTCAGAATTATATAGTTTGATAAAAAATACTTTGGACATTCATGGCGAAAAGTAAGCCATGGTGAGTGGATCGGCATTCACATTTGCTCGATTTTCGACAAATTACCTCAATTAAATTGAAATCGAATGATATTCCCACAATCTCAAATGTCAAGGGATTATGAAAGCATTATTATCACTTCTGTATTTACAGCCATTCACTCCAATTGGTGTTTTTTATTTATTTACTTATCAAGCGTATATATATTTATGAAAGATCATTTTAGTATTATTAAATAGTATATATGAAATAGAGACTCATCCAGGCTAACCTGTAGGTGCTCAAGCAACAAATGCCACGCGAGAGCGAGCAGGGCATGTACAGCCGTCTCCCTGCCCGAGGCGTCGCTTGCAGGCTAGGTTCGTTCAGCCGATGTCCGTGATAGATTCTCCTTGTCCGATTTCTTTGCCGTCACATTCTGATTGTTCTTAGGTTTGATAGTTGGAATAGCTGTTCTCTTTAGTTTTGGTTTGTACCCGAATTCAACTGCTACGCTGTAGATGTCCTCGAATGATGTCTAATTTCTGTCAAAATGTGCCGAGCAAATTATACGAGTACTGGCTCAGGCCCTCTTTCCACACTCTTTGCGTACAAATTTCGTCCAATTTGCAGCGATTTTCTCGTCTTTAGGCCACAAATGAATACCAACACCGTCATCTGTAGTAAAACTGCAACCTCCCACTACACAACGTCGCGGCATATTTAACAAATGATGTCCCGATACTCCGAAAATCTCCAGAAATAAGCAGCTACTTACGACTGTGGTATACGGCTTTAACATGGAGAATACAAGACGGCTTCCCTCCGTGACGTCACAGCTGGAATTGACAGGAGAGCGATTTTCACCTTTCAAACGGCAATATCTCGCCAACCAACCTGTAACCATCTCGGTCATCTATACGCGATAAGACTGACCCTGGGATCGTGTGTATCCATGTTCAGCCTACTTTCGGCAACTGCTAGAGGGAATTTCCAGAAATCATTACCACGTGACTTCGTCAGCCAATCAGCTAAAGTCTACCGACGTAAGCCCAACGTAACTCGCCATTTTCGAGTCATGTGATGAACTACTTGTTCAAAATTGCAGATCCACCACACCTCTTGGATGATACGAAAGTTATACATACGTATATATTTTGTAAGCCCAGGCAATATCTGTTTCAGAAGTGATATGAAAACCTGTAATATATCAGATTTCTCGAGTCTGTTCTCCGCCGGATGAAGGCCGAACAGAATCCGGTAAAGTACCGGATATCGCTACGCAATAATGGAGACACACGATTCGCAAGCCATCTTATGGATGGCGAAGTGGACGCAAATGCTCGCCAACCAGACTGCACAAAATTATGAAAAAAATATCATTATTTTCAGAATCGAAAGGACTATTTTTTTTATATTTTTGACCTCAGAGCGTTTGGGTTGACCTTTAAAGTCTATTCATTCTTCACGTGTGCTTCGCACATGCGCTTGTTTTACCAAGAAGAACTATGACGTCATCTGGTTTGTGTTTGATAGTTCCTGCTCTTCTCCCCTGCATACCGCTCTTCGGTGCCAGAGGGAGAATTGGGTATGCGGGACAGACTGTAGTAGCAGCTTGTTAGCTGGAAATAAACGAAAAGACTCCCCAAATATGTACGAATACGGGTACGCAATGGTGCCGATATACCATATACCGGTAGTCAACTCGGTACAGGTAGTCATCCTCATCGAACTTTGATTTGAATACCTGTCATTACGACAAGCATTGACAAGGTATGTAGCGAATAGGCAAGATTGGCCATCGTGTCATTTGCAGAGATGGCGTGGCGGGAATCGTGTGCTTATCAAGAATAATAATGTTATATCCGTCACGCTCTCGCTGCTTCTTAACAGCTATATGGATCAATGAGAGGACTATTTGTGCTCACACGTGTAGCATCAATCTACCAACTATTATGCCTACGATACACAACGTTTTACCTAAAATAACGCACAATACGGTACGTAGAAAATAACGGCACAAATATCACTTCTGCTTTGTCCCCAGCCTCTGGATAGGCCTATTCCGCACGGAGGATGCTGGGAGCGGAAACCACAGTCCCATCTGGTCGGATTGTAGCCCGTACGATGGCTCTAGCTATACTACTCAATTTGAAAAGAGCGACAACGAAGGGTCGGATAAGAAGAGGTGTGCCTTATTCACCGTGGAGGAAACCTGGCAATGGCGAGACTGTCGGGAAATACATGGATTCGTTTGTGAAAACCAACCAGACGGTAATGTCAGATTTACAACCGAAAATACTTAGATTCAATTAATTATTATCCCATTAGTACACATTTCAACCTCAGACATTGTATCGGTGCACAACCCAGGACTCCAAAAGGTATTCTGCAATGAAACCTATATCGATCTGCTAGGATGGATGAACTCGACGATCATAACATTTTAATTGAAGTGGGGAACACACAATTAGGCAATAAATTTGTATGAGAGCTCGCAGCCATGAATGGTAATAAGATACGAATTTTCTAGTATTTTAATTGTAGTAGGGAACACGTAATATAGGCAATAAATTTGTATGAGAGCTCGCAGCCATGGTAATATGACACGAAGTATCAGTCATTTTCTAACGTAAATATGCAGCTGGGAAAAATGCATCTTCGCATACCCAAGTCGAATACTACACGTGCTAAATGACGGAACGTTAGTGTAATAGCTCGAAATGTGAAGATGGGAAAACTACAGTATAGCGGTTTTTATTAATTCGAAGATTTCTTTCGCATCAATTTCTTTTTCTGGTGCAAATAAATAAACTGGACTCACAAGTGGCATAGTCTCAGCTTCCTATGTTAAAGGATTTTTATCAATATTTTTTTTCTCTGGAATATGTGTCAGAAGAGTTAGTACTTAATTAAGAATTTTTTTTTTAAATTTCGTTGTCCTCTGTGGGCGTATTTAAGCCTTTTTGGCAGCTCTATTTAGCTCCCAGTCAGATATGCATATTTGTGGAATGAAAGCGAGGCCGCCAATCTGTGACGTCACAGACGCGAGAGCTCGCTGATGACAGATAGCAATCTAGTATGAATTACATACTGGGGGAGATTTCTTTTAGTGGCATTTAGAAGTTGAGAAGTAGATAAATAAGCTAATTGCTTATGGATAACAACTTCTAGTTTATTCGGGACGACGTTTTGATACAGGTGTCGTTCTCAAGTCAATGACATCAATAAATAAATAAGCAGTATATATTCATCCCCAGCGCGTATGACCTACTGATCCAGGAACCCCACCGTGCCTTGAAGCCCACCTTGTTAATTAATCCAGCCATCTCCACAAGCCTAATCCTGTCCTATTAAATATTTCTCACCTAGTATAATACTATTGTTATCATACTGTTGACATTTACTCAAGGAACTTTTTATATACTGCTTCTTCACAATTCGACTCGAGATTTACTTTTACTTATTTATTGATTGATTGATTGATTGATTGATTGATTGATTGATTTATTTATTTATTTATTTATTTATTTGTTTGTTTATTTGATAATACAGCGCTTGTAAACATCTTTAACGAACTAAGAAATGTAACGTGTAATTAAAATAAAACATTGAGTTGATGGACTGCGAAATCCGTACGGGAAGCGGCCCTTAAACTGCAATTTCAATCAATTCGACTCGAGAATACTACCGCCTAATAAATAGCAGTATAAATTGACTCCAAAATGCCGTATTGTGCCGCCAACGGTTGTACAAACGAGCATAAAAAAGGTTGTGGGGTGAATTTTTTCTCGTTTCCTGTGGAGACCATCCGTCGGAAAAATTGGGTGCACTATTGCCGTCGTGCAGGTTTTGAGCCATCATAGCACATTGTGCTCTGCACATTTCTCAAAAGAGAAATTGGATCGAGATCCAGACAAGTTGGCCGAGTTGGGTCACTCGAATGCGGGAGCGAAACTCAAACCAGATGCTACACCGGATATTCCCCTGATCGACGGCCTTGATGAAAATTCTGTACCGGGGGCTAAAAATAGCTCACGTCAAAATATTTAGGAGAGGGTATTTGAAATCAGGCGAGTGGTTGCAATATGATACAAAATAAAATATAACCGTTTACGTGAGCTAAATATCACTCTCGTGACATGAATTTAGTAAACTGTTTGCGTGCAGGTGGGCTATCTGATAATGTCACCAACACCCGTTGTGCGAGAAATTGACCCCCGCCCATGTATCTGCGAAAAGTCGGGAGCAGGACAGCTAGAAAGTCGCAATTTGTTCTTTCCTATCAATTACGCTAGCTGGACGGCATATTCCTACTGGAAATAATTTATTGAACACAGATTTGCCAGAAGTAAAAAAAAAATGAACTAAATATTTTTGGTAGATGATATCAAACGTCGTGCTTTCAAACTGACCTGAACGAAAGATAAAACTCCAAAATTGGCGTACGTCAGTAGTATACAAAGGGTAAATTGACTCACATTGACCTACTTAATGACGTCACATTGTGGCGGAAGTGTGGCGGGGTTTCCCAGTGGGGGATTCCCCAGTGGGGGTTTCCCAATGACGATCACGTGATCAAGGCATGTTCTCGATGGTGGTAGATGTGGGTGTGGGTGTGGGTTCAAAATGGCGGCTGATGTGGGTGTGGGTGTGGGTGTGGGTTCAAAATGGCGGCTGATGTGGGTGTGGGTGTGGGTTCAAAATGGCGGCTGATGTGGGACGGGTTCAAAATGGCGGTTGATGTGGGACGGGTTCAAAATGGCGGCGCAAGGGAGCAAACGAGGCGGTGGGGAGGTCACGGGGAGAAAAAACCCTCACATTACCCTCAAAAAACGTCTAAGCCATATAATAATAATAAACATAATCTATAGGTGTTGTACCATGTTAATAGGATCAGTCTAGCATCTGTACCACCCTAGGGTCGAGTGTTTATTGTCCCGTGTATCTCCGCAAGAAAACAACAAACAAAATGGCGGCTCCAGGATGGTGTGGGGACGCCCTTTCCACAACACGGCGTCGACCGTAGCGCCATCTGCACACATTGACGCAAGGGAGACAACTCGTGTACACCAAGAGTATGGAAATAGCCGTGTTGGAGCTAGCGGAGCTACTCATGGGCCGATGGAGTTGTATGAGGTATCAAAGTGAAGCTTATGTGAAGGGGCATCTGATGGACTGGGTGTGGGGTTGAAATAGTGACATTCTGCGCATGCGCGGTGGCCCAAGGGTATGGAAATAGCCGTGTTGGAGCTAGGGGAGCCAATAATGGTCCGATGGGGTCGAGTGAGGTATCCAAGTGACGCTTAGGTGAAGGGGCATCTGATGGATTGGGTGTGGGGTTGAAATAGCGGCCTTCTGCGCATGCGCGGTGGCCCAAGGGTATGGAAATAGCCGTGTTGGAGCTAGCGAAGCTACTCATGGGCCGATGGAATTGAGTGAGGTATCGATGTGAAGCTTATGTGAAGGGGCATCTGACTGGACTAGTGGGTTTGACATAGCGTCATTCTGCGCATGCGCATAGACGTTTTGGGATGTAGGGGAGTCCCTAATGATCCAATGGGGTCGAGTGAGGTATCCAAGTGAAGCTTAGGTGAAGGGGCATCTGATGGGTTGGGTGTGCGGTAGGAATATCATTCTGCGCATGCGCAGATGCAATGCGGAGCTCTCGTCCAATCAGAAGCGAGTATTTCAAATCCGCCACGGAGCTCTCGTCCAATCAGAAGCGAGTATTTTGACCCGGTGCATTATGGGACATATCCAAGATGGCGGCACGTATGTTCAAGATGGCGGCACATCCGGTGTCGAAAACTGGCCATTTCTGTCGGGATGTGGTCACCTAGTGTCGAAAACTGGACCCTGTATGGATCCCGCTAGACGTGTTGGAGCTAGGGGAGCCACGAATGGTCCAATGGAGTCGTATGAGGTATCCAAGTGAAGCCTTCGTGAAGGGGCAGCTGATGGGCTGGGTGTGGGGTTGAACTAGCGGCATTCTGCGCATGCGCAGTCTGGCCGTAGTATAGAAATAGACGTGTTGGGGTGGTGGTGGTCCCCTAGTGGGTCGATTGGATCGAGTGAGGTATCCATGTGAAGCCTAGGTGAGGGAGTTACATTAGGGTGTCGTATCCATTCTGTTGCGCAGGTCACGTGGGGGTTGTGACGTCACTTCCGGGTTTTTCACTAAAACTACCTCCAAACATAGAAGAGTTCCTAATGTTTCCCCTTAGACGTCCGTATGTTCAACCGCCGGGTTTTGTTTTTCCCGCCCTGGCCCCCCAGCGCGAGCGGCGCGCGCGTCATCACGCGGGTTCCCCGGAAGTGCGCGCGTCATCCCCGGCAGTGCGCGCGCGCGCGGACGCGGGTCAAAAGGTCAAAGGGTCACCTCCAGGTCAAACGCTCCAATGTCCAATGAGACAATGTTGCGGCATCGCTATAGTCAGAGCTTGAGGACAAAAAAGGGGATTCTAGATGAACCTGGGAAAGATGGGCAGGTCCATTTGGACCAATCAGCGGTCGAGAAAAAAGAGCCAATCAGCGGTCGAGAAAAAGAACCGATCAGCGGTCGAACAATCAGCCAATCGAATTGGGGTACTCACGGTGTGCTTTCGCTGACGTCCGCGCCTACATCTGGGTTCTTGTACACCCGGGTAATGATTTCTGGACATGGATGGGTTACCTTTGGCTCCATTCTAGGCCACTGATTGGATAATACGGTGTTCAAAACCAGTTTCATGCATTATGCTCATAGAACTTATAGTCATAATCTATACGTGTTGGACGAGTCTCTTCACTCACCGTATACACGTACCTCAATGAAATACCCGCTCCAAACCTAGACCAAAAACACGTACTTGGTCTGTAGGCTGATTTCATTGGCTCTCTATTTTTACTATAGTGCTCTTGCATTCTAACCTTGATGGGTTACATTTTGGCCCCATCCTACACCACTGATTTCAGTTTGACTGAATCTCCACATTGGGCATTGTTGCATTATGAATAAAACACACAAGACAGGGTTTTTTTTTGGTGAGATCTCTTTTTTTTATTCAGTGAACAACAACAACGTGAGAACAACCACGTGAAAACTGAAGCCCAGAACAAGGGGCTTGTAAACTGAAGCCCAGAACAAGGGGCTTGCACATTGAAGCCCAGAACAGGGGGCTTGTAAACTTAAGCCCAGAACAAGGGGCTTGTAATTAACTTAAGCCCAGAACGGGACTTGTACATTGAAATGATGGGCGGCCCAGTCATAGACGAGTACATCGCGGTCCTCGGCGTTGGGGTACTCGTCAAACATCTGTACGATGGTAGATAAGGGTCTTCCCCGGCATCGATGGTACAGGTAAAACAAGCAATATTGTCCGCACACGCCACTGGTCAGGCTTTGCAACGTTTGACTGTTCCAACACCACGTCTCTGTGCCTTGATCCATGAAGTCTGTTAAATCGGGATGGAGGGTGGCAGGCCGTACGGGTCAAAGTATTCGCCCTGCTGTTCTGTCAAGTACACGGCCACCCAGTGTTCACCGGGCCGATCCATCGGGTCCGTGTTGAGAACGTAAGCAGCAGGATACATACGATCTAATGGAAACACATCTCGGGCGAACACCCCTTGAAAGACCCTACGTGTCCCTGGGTCATTCTCCAGCACGGTGGTTATCTGGTCTGTATCCATGTTAGGTGGAGAAGTCACACAGCACGTTGCGCGCCTTGTCCACTTGAATGATGTTGTCAAACTCGGCGTAGCAGATTACATTGACGGTGGTCGCCAGGGCTCGTGCAAAGTGGATTTCCAACCGTAAGTTGCCTTGCTTGGCCAGGGCCAGCTGATTGTCGTTCTCTAAGGTGGGGGTTAGATCGAAACAGATCAACGTGTATCCGTTCGCGTAGTGCTCCCGACTGATGAAATTCCCTTCGTCCTGGTTGATTTGACCGGTGGCTGTAAACAGGCTCTGATAGGCTCGAATGAAATTCCTGCGCCCAAAGTTCGGTGTTAAGGCCGTGGCTGGCACATGCAGGGCCACAAAATTGATGCCGAAATGTTGAAAGTCAAACGGATTCTCTGGGTAGGCTCCGCTGAAACTGGTATTTTCCACACAGGCCAGGATCAATCGCTTGGGTAGTTCCCCCAGGAACAGGTTTCTTTGTTGGCGCCCATATTTCCAGCAGGCACAGAGAACACTTTGGTTTGTACACGTCGGATAGGGTACTGGGCTGGTTTTGTTTCCAAGGCTTTCATGTGTCCCAATTGAACAGCTGGATTCGGTTTCACTTTTCGGACATACAGGACTGCGTCTTGGATGACAATCTTATAGTCCGCTGCATGCCCCTCTACGTTAGTGGCCATCAAGGCGAAGGTCGGAGGCGCCCGTATCAGTCGGATTTTGATGGGGATCTTGTTCAAGGGGTACCGGTCTTGCATGAACATGTCTGCGTGTAGTCGACCCATGAGATCCACCGAGGCACCGTTCGCAGTGAAAGCCTTCCGTTTGTTATATCCCACATTGTCCACCGTGTCCATGTGCTCGGGTGTGTCCTGGTAGAATAAAGCGGCTGTCAGCTGAGATTTTTAGCCTCTCGGCCATACGACAACAGTGTCTCGATGTAGGCTCGATAGGGGTACGTGTTGGTGGAGTCACTGATGAGTTTGTCGCTGAGAAAAATATCCACCTACTGAAACATCGAGTGCAGCCAGAGATTCGTCGGGCCCACCGTTGCTTGGTCAGCGATTCTGGTGCCAGCTCCATTGACCACCTTGGCTTTCACATACAAGTATGTATTGGCTAAATCCACATAGGCCGTATCCGCATTACTGATGGTGAACTCGATGGGCCCGGTTTCGTTGATGCTGGAGAGCGGGAGATGCTCCACCCATAATCCTTGTTCGACACTGGCCTGTGTGGGCGGCACGGTCCACAAATCAAATTCACTGTTGGTGGAGGGGCAGGACTCGGCGTGGATCAAGGACATGTTTTAAGAAAAGATATCCTTTGTCTTCTTCTTCGATGTGCGTCGTCGCTGGGTCGGTCGTCGACTGGTGCGTGGTCTCGGTGGGGGAGCTCTTTTATTCC
>JAVTVY010044189.1:0-21448 GCA_036873755.1 Hanleya hanleyi | reverse complement strand
CGTCCTTGGTCCGAATGCGTCTTGGGATGTGTCATTTTTTTAGCTCTCGTGGTGTACATCCCGATTTGAGGGATGTCCGCGTCATCTGTGACGTCATCGGTGACGTCATCAGTAGGAGTAGTAGCGAAAGTGGACATTTTGGGGAAGTGAAGGAAGGTACAGTGCAGATCAGCTGAAAGGTTAATTTTGGCGCACCAATGGCGCGCAAACGAAGCGTGCCAACACAAAGGTATAGTGCGCCAATGCCCATGATTATCGCCTGGCCATTGTTCTAACTCTGTTGAATGTAGTCCGTCGACATGATTGAACACAGGCCGCGCGCTATCAGCACGGTCAGACAATGGCTGGAAGCGAGCTGCGGGAAGAGCCCGCTAGCGAGGTCTTTGTTAGCGAGCTCAAGAAAATCAGTTGGGAGTCCACGTGGCGTTAATCGACACGAATGTCTGCATGTAATTCATACCTATTAAATAACATCAGGTGTATGAATTTGTGTTACTGGCGAACACGTCGACCTCGATCAAGCGTATTTGCATTCCATCTAAAAATTTGTGAAAGGAAATAGATTCAATATTTTTTTTAATCATAAACACCGCTTGCAAAATGGATTGTAATTTGTGCTTCGTCGGACACCTGCTTTCAAAGTTGACCCAGACTTGCGCGTATCAAGGAATAGCGTTTCTGGTATTAAAGTGTGGGTATTTGTTTATTGGAAGCTTCATCTTACGGCCGCTCCTCATACAGATATGCAAGTTCAAGTCATTCGTTTTTATATATTCAAAAATTCTTGCAAATTGTGTTAATTTTGACCATTCAAGAGTAAATGTCCGGGATTTTACTACCGGATTATACAGTGTATAAATATTTAATCAGTGGGACAAGAACCGATGAAACGAATTATGCAATACCCGTACCTTTTTACTAGAAATCGGTTGATTAATTTGATTGAAGTCTGGTAATCCCTTTCTGCGGATTTGTCACCAATAAAACAGAACTCACTCCTCTGTGAAATAGATAAACCCTCATGAAATCTGGCGTCTACACACAACTCCGCTATCCAGACGAACTTTGGTACAAGTGTTGGATGCTGTCTGAACATGCTAAATATAGCCCCGCGCGACCAGTTTATCCCCACGTCGCTTTTCGCGGGAAAATGAGAACACGTGTTTGAAATCTTGCAACATATTACTGCGCAGAAGTTATATTTTACTGAACCGACAGTATGATTCGGCAGGAAGGACGCCGACTGATGGGAAAATCTTTCACTTTAAGTTATAATCCATATTACTATAAAAACAGTACAGTCGACGGTAGTTCAATACGATTTCACTTGAGTACATGTACGTTTTTTTGATTGAAATTGTAGTTTAAGGGCCGCTTCCCATTCGGATTTCGCGGTCCATCAACTCAATGTTTTATTTGAATTTCGCGGTACATTTCTTTGTTTTTTGAATACCTTTTCTAGCGCTAAATATGTAACTAAATAAGTCCCTCCGTCCCCAACATCAAGACCTACATTTCATATGTGTTAATGCATACTTCCTGTCGAACAGAATAACGGATGTTATATTGTCAGCAAGAAAACAACACTGTAAAGGTTAATCATCTCGTTAAGTTTGGCCTAAACAAGTGGATAATATAAACATAACAGTGCATTCTCTCTCTGACGGGGTAAAGCGATTTCCCGCTTTCGTCCAACAAAATGCGCGTCTGTGTCTCATTTGAAAAGAAATGAAATGGCATTAACTTATTGTTTAGGTAGAAATCTCTGTTATTGTTTCTTTTTTGTTATTTAGTTGGAACGATGTGTGGGCCATAAATACTTGTTAATTCTTATTTCCTCATCGGAAGTTTCGTGTGCAACCTTTAACAGTCGGGCGATAGCGAATAAAGAGCATATACAAGTATTTGTCATTCTCTGTAAGGGGCTAATTGATCTTTTGAATTTCTGTGTATATTTTGGTTAGGCGGTTGTAACAAGACAAGCCAAAGAGACAACTAGTCTGACCGAGCACTGCATATTGCCCCGATTATGACCTCGACTCGCCCGTGTGTCTGAATTTATACGAAGCTGTATTCATTTGAAATGTTACGTTCAACCGTTTTACTGGCCGTTCTGAAAGAGGAGGCGGCCTTCGCAATTTGCACACACCAACGTTTTATGAATTCTGATAATATATTTAGGCATACTTCGACTAAAATTCACAACTGAATATAATATTTAAAAAAAATATAGCCCAACTTGTATTCTCTCCTATTTCTATACTTTAAGCTATCTTTGGCGAAACTTTTTGTTAATGAAGATTATTCGTAGTCTCAACCGAATGTTCACAAGACGACCGAGTTTCATTGGAGCGCAAACAAAAAATGATAGATAATCATTTACAGCATTCTTATTGAAGAAGTCAAATCTTCTATATATTTTTTTAATTACTTAGCCAGTAATTTAAACTGTAGAATAGATTGTGTTCTTGCCGTACACCGCCAGAGGGGAACTCTTTGAAAACAATTCAGTTTTAAGCGGTGACCGCTGTTAGCGCGCAATCCGGCAATCGCCCCAACGGGGAGCCTTTGTTTACCGCCGACATGCTTACAATGGTTCAGTGGTTTGACCGGACTATATTCTACCGGCGCGTGGCGGCAAGGGTCACATCATGGGGGGGTGTAATAAGTCTTGGTGATTAGGCCAGCACGTTGGCGCGCCATCAGTGCGTAAACCCTGTTCACTAATTGGAAGATTAAGCTGATCTGCACTGTATTTGGTGTAGAGATGGACCATCCTTGGTCCGATTGTATCGGGGGAGGTGTCATTTTGTAGCTCTCGGGGTGTAGACCCCGATTTGAGGGATGTTCGCGTCATCTGTGACGCCATCGTCATCAGTACGAGTGGTAGCGAAAGTGGGCATTTTGGGGTAGTGAAGGATGGATTAGTAGTATAAAAGCGCATTTCGAGCCCTATTGACCTTGCGGCGCAATGCGCAATGAATGTATGATTGCGTGTGTGTATGCGTGTGCGTGTATGCGTCTGTGTGTATATGTGTGTGTGTGCGTGCATGTGCGTGTGTGTGTATGCGTGTATGTGTGTATGCGTGATGTGGCGGTGATTACGAGCTTGGTAGGATTCTAGATTAAACTGGGAAGGATGGGCAGTTCCATTTGGACCAATCAGCGATCGAGAAAAAGAACCAATCAGCGGTCGAACAATCAGCCAATCGATAAGCACCGAGTTTTTCCATGCCTCGGGGACTTGGGGCCCCCACGGTAGGCTTTCGACGCGGTCCACGCGTGCATCTGGGGACTTCACGTCCGCGCGTCCATCCGGGTACTTCACGTTACGCGTGTGTGTATACGTGTGTATGCGTGTGGGTGTGCGTGCGTATGTGTGTGTGTGTGTGTAGGTGTGTGTGTATGTGTGCGTGTGAAGGTGTGTCTCAACGACTTAACGCCCTATCTTTACGCCTTAACACTCTAACATAACGCCATGACACCATGATATAGACCGGAGAGAGAACAACAACAACAAGGATGACACATGTGAGAACAACAACAACATGAAGTTTTTTTCATATAGTTTATTCTCCCCAATGTTACATCATACCCACGCTGGTGGAGCCGCGTTGGGTATGTTTACAATACAAGTAACCTCTTGTCCAATCAGAGGCCACCATTTGCATCTGTCATATTCGTTCCTGTCCGTTAGATGTATTCTTGTCCAATCAGAAGTCTCCATTTCAGAAAGTTCCATCTTCGGCCATGTTCGCAACGCCGTTTGTTCTAATCATCGTCGGGCAGGCCAGGATACCGTTGAGGCAGCATATCCTCAGATAGTTGTTTGCGCATTCTGAGTATTTATCAGTGCATGGATGAATACATTCACCCGATGAGAAGATTCCGTAATTTGGTCACGAAGAACGTAACATTGGTCACCCTCTCTACGACCCATTGGAAGTTGGGGCGCTGTTCATAGGCCCATCCCAAGACATCCAATTGGTCCACTTGGTCCAGCACGGGCTGTAGCGACGCCCTGTTAATGATGGTAAACGGTTGGTCAAATACCCGGATGCTACTGCTTGGGTAAAAGTATCGGACTTGTCCTGTCTCCTTATCCTGCAGTACATAACCAAACGCCAGATTTAATATGAAGGACGTAGCTTGGTCATTGAAGATGGCTTCCACGTAGCTGCGTAGACGGGCGAGTTTGGTCAGTCGGGAATTGTAGATATCTTGAATAGGACGATGACGGTGGAAACAGTGCCGTATCATGGGCCAATGGCGCCGATAGATGTCACTCACTGGATGGGCGTCCTGTAAGAGATCGCTGGGAACATCCACCGCATCTTCCAGAAAATGTTCGTTGTTGTCAGGCGTATGACTGGGAACAGTAATGCTAGGAACCGGCTGGATATCTAGGCTCTTCTGAACTGTAGGTATAGGCGAGCTCTCCGTGTTCGCATCACCAGTGACATTCGTCTCCCCGGGCTCAACTTCACTAGGACTGACCCTCATGGGTGCCTCTTTAATGGAAAGTTGTTGCTCATACTGTGGTGACGGACTATGAATCAAATGCTCATGCCGTCTTAACTGACTGGATCGTTTGAAGAGTTGACCACATTCTTCGCATGGACGCTTGGGTGGCCCATGAATGAACGTTCATGGCGCTGTAATGATCTGGGCGCTGAAACGACAGTGTACATATCGTACAGCTATACCGGGCGGTTCCATCGTGCTTGGCAGCCTCATGGCGGCGCAAGTCGTGCCGGCGAGTGAATGATTTCGAGCACGTAGTACAAGTGAACATCTTGGTGGTTGACAGAGTGTCTGATGAAACGGCCAGGCCGTTTCCCTTTTATAGCAAGCTAGCTGTTGATCTATTTTTAGCACACTCAGTTCAACTACCCCAAGTCGAGGACCGAGATGTACTGGTGTACGACTGAGCCGCATTGCGCGCGCGCGCGTGTGTGTGTGTGTGAATGCGTGGGCAGTGGGTTTTACATCCGGGACCTTGTCAACATCCGGGTTTTCCAGTGGGTTCTTCCATTCGGGTACTGTGGTTTTACATCCGGGTCTTCATCTTACATCCGGGTTTTTCCATGTTTACTGTCACGTGACTGGAACCGGAAGTTGTCGCAAGCCAGGTGGGACCCACTTGCGTCTGTGTGTATGTGTGTGTGTGCTTGCTTATGAGTGTACGCGTGTGCGTGTGTTTGTGCGTGTGCGTGCATGTGCGTGTGTGTGTTTATGTGTCTGTGAGTATGTGTGTCTGTGCTTGCGTGTGTGTGTGTGCTTGCGTGTGCGTGTGTGTGTGTATGCATGTGTGTGTTTGCGTCTGTGTGTGTGTGTGTGCTTGCGTGTACGTGAGTGTGTGTGTGTGTGTGTTGGTGTGCGTGTGTGTGTATGTGTGTGCGAGTGTGTGTTTGTGTGTATGCGTGTGTGTGTATGCGGCTGTGTGTATGTGTGTGTGTGTGTGCGTGTATGTGTGTATGCTTCTGTGTGTGTGTGTGCGTGTGCGTGCATGTATATGTACAGACACCACCACCAACACCACCACCACACACTACCACCACACACCACCACCACCACATTCCACCACCACCACTTCCACCACCACCACCACCGAGCGTTGACGGGCTTCAACGCCCGGTGGTGGTGGTGGGAGCTCCCGTGTGGCAGAGCTCTTGGATCGGAGCTCTTGGAGCTCAAAGCGTGTGGAGCTCAGAGCTCGGAAGTGACGTGTGTATGCGTGTGTGTATGTGTGTGCGTGTGCGTGCATGTATATGTACAGATACCACCACCAACACCACCACCACACACTACCACCACACACCACCACCACCACCACCGCCATCACCGGACGTTGACGGGCGTCAACGCCCGCTGGTGGTAGTCGTGGGAGCTCCCGTGTGGCAGAGCTCTTGGATCGGAGCTCTTGGAGCTCAAAGCGTGTGGAACTCAGAGGTCGGAAGTGACATTTGCATATGACCTCTGTGAGGTCACTTCCGCTGCCGTTCACGTGACCGGAACTGACCTTTGACCCCTGCGCGCGCTAACAATACCGGATAAAAATTGCGCGCAGGGGTCAAAGGTCAATTCCGGTCACGTGAACGGAAGCGGAAGTCACCTCACAGAGGTCATAGGCAAATGTCACAGCTCTGAGCTCCACACGGAGCTCCAGGCTCCGATCCAAGAGCTCTGAGCTCCCACCACCACCGGGCGTGACGCCCGTCAACGCCCGGTGGTGGCGGTGGTGGTGGTGTGTGGTGGTAGTGTGTGGTGGTGGTGTTGGTGGTGGTGTCTGCGTACATACATGCACGCACACACATACACACACGCATACATACGTCACTTCGAGCTCTGAGCTCCACACGCTTTGAGCTCCAAGAGCTCCGATCCAAGAGCTCTGCCACACGGGAGCTCCCACCACCACCACCGGGCGTTGACGCCCGTCAACGCCCGGTGGTGGTGGTGGTGGTGGAATGTGGTGGTGGTGTGTGGTGTTGGTGGTGGTGTCTGTACATATACATGCACGCACACGCACCCACATACACACACACATACACACACATACACACACACACACACAGAAGCATACACACATACACGCACACGCACACACACATACACACAGACGCATACACACACACGCACACAGACGCATACACACATGCATACACACAAACACACGCACTCATACACACATACACACACACGCACACCAACACACTCACGTACACCCAAGCATACACACACACAAACGCAAACATGCATGCACACACACACGCACACGCAAGCACACCGCATTCTTACAGACGCATAAACACACACACGAACATGCACGCACACGCACAAACACACGCACACGCGTACACTCATAAGCAAGCACACACACACATACACACAGACGCAAGTGGGTCCCACCTGGCTTGTGACAACTTCCGGTTCCAGTCACGTGACAGTAAACATGGAAAAACCCGGATGTAAGATGAAGACCCGGATGTAAAACCACAGTACCCGAATGGAAGAACCCACTGGAAAACCCGGATGTTGACAAGGTCCCGGATGTAAAACCCACTGCCCACGCATTCACACACACACACACGCGCGCGCGCGCAATGCGGCTCAGTCGTACACCAGTACATCTCGGTCCTCGACTTGGGGTAGTTGAACTGAGTGTGCTAAAAATAGATCAACAGCTAGCTTGCTATAAAAGGGAAACGGCCTGGCCGTTTCATCAGACACTCTGTCGACTACCAAGATGTTCACTTGTACTACGTACTCGAAATCATTCACTCGCCGGCACGACTTGCGCTGCCATGAGGCTACCAAGCACGATGGAACCGCCCGGTATAGCTGTACGATATGTACACTGTCGTTTCAGCGCCTAGATCATTTACAGCGCCACGAACGTTCAATTCATGGGCCACCCAAGCGTCCATGCGAAGAATGTGGTCAACTCTTCAAACGATCCAGTCAGTTAAGACGGCATGAGCATTTGATTGATAGTCCGTCACTACAGTATGAGCAACAACTTTCCACTAAAGAGGCACCCATGAGGGTCAGTCCTAGTGAAGTTGAGCCCGGGGGGACGAATGTCACTGGTGATGCGAACACGGAGAGCCCGCCTATATCTACAGTTCAGAAGAGCCTAGATATCCAGCTGGTCCCTAGCATTACTGTTCCCAGTCATACGCCTGACAACAAGGAACATTTTCTGGAAGATGCGGTGGATGTTCCCAGCGATCTCTTACAGGACGCCCATCCAGTGAGTGACATCTATCGGCGCCATTGGCCCATGATACGGCACTGTTTCCACCGTCATCGTCCTATTCAAGATATCTACAATTTCCGACTGACCAAACTCGCCCGTCTACGCAGCTACGTGGAAGCCATCTTCAATGACCAAGCTACGTCCTTCAAATTAAATCTGGCGTTTGGTTATGTACTGCAACATAAGGAGACAGGACAAGTCCGATACTTTTACCCAAGCAGTAGCATCCGGGTATTTGACCAACCATTTACCATCATTAACCGGGCGTCGCTACAGCCCGTGCTGGACCAAGTGGACCAATTGGATGTCTTGGGATGGGCCTATGAACAGCGCCCCAACTTCCAATGGGTCGTAGAGAGGGTGGCCAATGTTACGTTCTTCGTGACCAAATTACGGAATCTTCCCATCGGGTGAATGTATTCATCCATGCACTGATAAATACTCAGAATGCACAAACAACTATCTGAGGATATGCTGCCTCAACGGTATCCTGGCCGGTCCGACGATGATTAGAACAAACGGTTCAGAGCGAACATGGCCGAAGATGGAACTTTCTGAAATGGAGACTTCTGATTGGACAAGAATACATCTAACGGACAGGAACGAATATGACAGATGCAAATTGTGGCCTCTGATTGGACAAGAGGCTACTTGTATTGTAAACATACCCAACGCGGCTCCCCCAGCGTGGGTATGATGTAACATTGGGGAGAATAAACTATATGAAAAAAACTTCATGTTGTTGTTGCTCTCACATGTGTCATCCTTGTTGTTGTTGTTCTCTCTCCGGTCTATATCATGGCGTCATGGCGTTATGTTAGAGTGTTAAGGCGTAAAGATAGGGCGTTAAGTCGTTGAGACACACCTTCACACGCACACATACACACACACCTACACACACACACATACATACACACGCACACCCACACGCATACACACGTATACACACACGCGTAACGTGAAGTACCCGGATGGACGCGCGGACCGCGTCGAAAGCCTACCGTGGGGACCCCAAGTCCCCGAGGCATGGAAAAACCCGGTGCTTATCGATTGGCCGATTGTTCGACCGCTGATTGGTTCTTTTTCTCGATCGCTGATTGGTCCAAATGGAACTGCCCATCCTTCCCAGTTTAATCTAGAATCCTACCAAGCTCGTAATCACCGCCACATCACGCATACACACATACACGCATACACACACACACGCACATGCACGCACACGCACACACATACACACAGACGCATACACGCACACGCATACACACACGCAAGCATACACTCATTGCGCATTGCGCCGCAAGGTCAATAGGGCCCGAAATGCGCTTTTATACTACTAATCCATCCTTCACTGCCCCAAAATGCCCACTTTCGCTACCACTCGTACTGATGACGATGGCGTCACAGATGACGCGAACATCCCTCAAATCGGGGTCTACACCCCGAGAGCTACAAAATGACACCTCCCACGACACAATCGGACCAAGGATGGTCCATCTCTACACCAAATACCTTCCTTCACTTCCCCAAAATGTCCACTTTCGTTACTACTCCTATTGATGACGTCATCGATGACGTCACAGATGACGCGGACATACCTCAAATCGGGATGTACACCCCGAGAGCTAAAAAATGACACATCCCAGGACGCATTCGGACCAAGGTTGGCCCATCTCTACCCCAAATACCTTCCTTCACTTCCCCAAAATGTTCACTTTGGCTACTACTCCTACTGATGACGTCGCCGGTGACATCACAGATGACGTGAACATTCCTCAATTCGGGATGTACACCCCGAGAGCTACAACATGACACCTCCCAGAACGCATTCGTTCCAAGGATGGTCCATCTCGACACCAAATACCTTCCTGCACTGCCCCAAAATGGCCACTTTACTTACTACAACCAACTGCGCATGCGCAGATTGACGCGACTTGCATTTTAAAAACACGCTATTCTGACTCTACCCCACACAAGCTTCACTTTGACACCTTCCACGACCCATTCGGACCCATAGCGGTCCATCTCTACCCCAAACACACACCCACACACCCCCCAAAAATGCCTGCTTTCTATAATACGGCCAGACTGCGCATGCGCAGAATATTGAAAACGGACGAACTATCGTCCAGTCGGATGCTCCTCCACGAGAGCTTCAAAATAAGACCTCTCACGACACCATAGGATCATTAGGGTCTCACCTAGACCCCAAAACGTCCACCCAGTATGGGCCTATACCCCATAGCCAGTATGGGGCTATAGAGCCTACCCAGGCCTCGGTGAACTTTTTCCAAAAATTTCACCGTTTCGTTTCGAAACCCTTCCCATCGTGTTCTAAATGACGAGACGAGAAAAACAAATCCAAACAACCCATATCACAATGAACGTGTGTGAATTTCCCAGGTTGAACCTATACCCCCATATAGCCATGGGGCTATATACAGACCTCGGTGACTTTCCCCAAAAATTTCACCGATTCGCTCCAGGGCCCCTACCATTGTGTTTTTCTCGGCGAGACGAGAAAAACGAGACCCCATAACCCATAGTAACGCCCCCCCAAAAAATTGACCACCCCTGTCCCCATATAGCCAGTATGAGCCTATATACAGACCTCGGTGACTTTCCCCAAAAATTTTACCGATTCGCTCCGGGACCCTTACCATTGTGTTTTTCTCGGCGAGACGAGAAAAACGAGACCCCACAACCCATAGTAACACCTACAAAAAAAATTGACCACTCCTCCCCCCATATAGCCAGTATGAGCCTATATACAGGCCTCGGTGACTTTTCCCAAAAATTTCACCGATTCGCTCCGGGACCCCTCCCATTGTGTTTTTCTCGGCGAGATGAGAAAAACGAGACCCCACAACCCATAGTAACGCCCACAAAAAATTTGACCACCTCTCCCCCCATATAGCCAGTATGAGCCTATATACAGACCTCGGTGACTTTTCCCAAAAACTTTACCGATTCGCTCCGGGACCCCTCCCATTGTGTTTTTCTCGGCGAGACGAGAAAAACGAGATCCCACAACCCATAGTAACACCCACAAAAAAATTTGACCACCCCTCCCCCATATAGCCAGTATGAGCCTATATACAGATCTCGGTGACTTTTCCCAAAAATTTCACCGATTCGCTCCGGGACCCCTCCCATTGTGTTATTCTCGGCGAGACGAGAAAAACGAGACCCCACAACCCATAGTAACACCCACAAAAAAATTGACCACCTCTCCCCCCATATAGCCAGTATGAGCCTATATACAGACCTCGGTGACTTTTCCCAAAAATTTCACCGATTCGCTCCGGGACCCCTCCCATTGTGTTTTTCTCGGCGAGACGAGAAAAACGAGACCCCACAACCCATAGTAACACCCACAAAAAAATTTGACCTCCCCTCCCCCCATATAGCCAGTATTATGAGCCTATATACAGACCTCGGTGACTTTTCTAAAAAAATTCACCGATTCGCTCCGGGACCCCTTCCATTGTGTTTTTCTCGGCGAGACGTGAAAAACAAGACCCCAGAAGCCATAGTAAAGCCCACGAAAAAATTTGACCACCCCTCCCCCCATATAGCCAGTATGGAGCAAATGCAATATGGGGATATGCCCATACAGGCATTTCCCCGTATATTGTATGAGTCCGTGTTCCGCTTTTTATTTATTTATTTATTTATTCTGTGAAAACACCCATGACATGACTGAAGAGAGCCTCACTCGGCCCAATGGAACCATGCAGCGTGGAACTCTTCTGTGTTGGAGGTAGTTTTTGGTCTCTTGAGCTGGTGGCGCCCCCTGGCGGATGCTCCACGGGAACCAAGAGTTACCTCCCTGGAAAATGCGGCTTTAAATACGCTTTCTATACTATTGTTGTCACCATGGAAGAACTTTGCCATCTATCTGGGGATAGTGGATGATACACCTCTTTTCACGCGTTTGGGAAGGTACGTGTTCCGATGAAAGCATATCGACTATATCTTTAAACATTATTTAAATCACATTTACTAAATTTCTGTCAGTTTTGGTAGTTTTAAATATTTTCTCAGTATATAGAAGCATGGGAATAACTGTGTCAGAAACTACCCTGTGCGACCCAGACAGAGTATGAGATCATCAAAAGGCGAATGGTATGATCGCTCGCAGCAAAACTTAATTTTCATTCCGTTTATTGTTAACTATTTTAGCTTGTCCCAGTCCATTTTATGGTCAGGAGTGCAGCTACATCTGTGGTCATTGTGCCAGTGGAACGTCATGTAATCCTGCTGATGGGACATGTACAGATGGCTGTGAACTAGGATTTATCCCTCCTCTCTGTGTCAAAGGTCAGTCGTTCACAATTAATGGTGATTATTGGCACATCAGCGTTCAATAGGCGAAATTACTTTCGATACTAACGTTCGAACTTTAAATGGCATTTATTTGCACCAATTCACAAACAAGACAAAGTATTCTGTCTCCAGTTTCTGCCCTTGAACATATCCCGGTATTTAGTAATTGTGTGTCCAACCTGAATCGAATATCTTGTCTTGAATATATTCTACATTGATTCGATTATGTTAAGGGGTTTCGTTGACTTTCAGACACAAAAGAAAATGATTTTGTAAAAAGTAAAAAGCCTCTTAGTATAAACAACAGTCTTATAATGAAGTACTACTTGAAACAGCAGCATCTAGTTTTTTATATATAAATCATTTTTGTATGAAAAAGAGAATCAAAGAAATAACAGATTTCCACGTGATTTTAGGATTTAGTCAAAATATACAATCAGCATGCTCTGTTACGAAAAATTAACATGGCGAACTATATCAATTGCTTTGCTTGTATTTTCACCTTGTCCATCACTGATTGAAATTAACCACAAAAAATGGGTCCTTCGCCATGCCGATTTCTGGCAAAAGTGATAAGTGCCAAAGTCGCATATTAAAGAATAGGAGAAAATCTAAAATTGCTCATTTGTCTATATAAGTGGTTTTTAGGTGACGAACCCCCTTGAAAGAATAGATTCGAATGATATAAAACGTCTGCCAGGTGAACACTTCCACAATTTGAAGACTGTGATGATATAACTATTAAGGCTGCTGTAATAAAGCACTGGATTAATCAGTTTAACAGATAGATTGTTCCATATGACAAGGGATGATATGTTATATTGCTTGATACTCATCAGCGGAGCAAAAGTAACAACCAATAATAAACTATGTCGTAGATGATAGTAGATAACAGTGGATTTAGCGTTATATAAATCTTCATTGGTATTTTGTATGTTCAGAAATTCAACAAGTTTATGTAGCCAAAGAAAATTGTGGTGTCATCCGAGACGAGATGAATTCGACCACAAATGGGATCTGTCTGTTGACCAAATCTGGCCAGCGAGTTAACGCTTCATGTGACATGAAGACAGATGGTAAAGGGTGGATTGTCTTCCAAAGGTATCTGCTTGACACTGTAGGCACTCCATATGGGTAGGATATATAGATATGCAATTTGAATTAAAGGACATGAAACAGCTTAGCGAGGATTTGGCGCAGTTTAACGTGGATGAGGCGTGGTTGCGAATATGCCATTCCACTAAAGGACCGAATGGATGTTTTGCCGGGATTAATTAAACAGAGTTGAGAGTGCCCGTCTTATTTAAGAAAATATGGTATTATTTAATAAAAGAGAAATCCAGAATTCATTTTATGAAAGAATTAAACAACGATTAGCATAACGTTATTGACAGAATAGAAACATATATAGGTGCCGACCATGTCTAATGATTCAATGACTAATTATATCTTTCGAAAGGAGGATCAGTGATTCTGTACTCTTTAACCGAACCTGGCTGCATTACAAGGCTGGCTTTGGAGACTTGTCCGGTAATTTCTGGTGGGGAAACGACAAGTTGGCGGTTTTTACTTCCAACGGATCCTATTTGTTGAGAATAGATTTGGAGGATGCTGCTGGGCGTCGGACTTATGCGGAGTACCAGAACTTCACCGTGGAAAACGAACAAGCGAAGTACCGTCTACATGTCGGGAATTACAGCGGCAGTACTCGCGATCGCCTGTAAGTAGAAATATAAACGACAATCCGACATTCAGTAATCAGTCGTCAACCATTATAGAATTTCTGAGTCCATAATCCAAAGACCTTGTTCATGCGACATCAGTAGTACCAAATTTCAAAATAAATCATATATAATCATAAGCGGGTTTCTGGAAAGAGAAGCAGTCAACAGTTTGTAATTATGCCGGCGTGCATGGAGGCCAAGAATGTCCGGTAGCTACGAGTGCCCGGCCCCTATCTTCTAACCCAGGTAGGACATTTATCTCCACATTGGGGACAAGTGTCCGTCCTTGGTTGCAATAGAAAAGGATATGAAAAGGGACACTAATCAACAGGACATTCTTATCCATCACACCGGCAAGTCATGATGATATTCTGATCGATAAATCTGTACCGCTGGTCAGTATTCTAATATCCAAATGAATTTAAAATACGATGTATCTCAGTCACGCTTTGATTGTATGAACACCATGAGGATGTTCAAGTATATGAGATTCATAGGGCCCCTAGTCCCAGGTTAAGCGGAATCAGACACAACTTACGCGTTTTTCTATCAGCGTGAGTAGTATAGAGCAAGTCTTTGGGCGTAATAGCGCCTCACTGCGCATGCGCAGAACTTGATTTTCCTTATGTGCGCATGCGTGAGTGAGGTGTGAGTGGGGCGGTTGGGGGCGTGGCCTATGAGTGCACTTGCACTGGGTTTTTCCAAAATTCACCTCATTTGCATATTTTCAAAATGGCGGCTTGTTTGTGACCGCCATTTTGAAAATATGCAAATGAGGTTATGTGCACTCATTGACACCGGTGTCAATGAGTGCATATCATTTGCATATTTTCAAAATGGCGGCTTGTTTTTGTATGTTAGGGGTGGTCGGTTTCAAAATGGTGGACAATTGCACTTGTCTCACCTCCTCATTTGCATATTTTCAAAATGGCGGCTTGTAGTTGTATGTTAGGGGTGGTCGGTTTCAAAATGGTGGACAATTGCACTTGTCTCACCTCCTCATTTGCATATTTTCAAAATGGCGGCTTGTAGTTGTGTGTTAGGGGTGGTCGGTTTCAAAATGGTGGCCAATTGCACTTGTTTCACCCCAGCCCTCATTTGCATATTTTCAAAATGGCGGCTTGTTTTTGTATGTTAGGGTGGTGTGTTTCAAAATGGTGGACAATTGCACTTGTTTCACCCCAGCTCTCATTTGCATATTTTCAAAATGGCGGCTTGTTTGTGTGTGTTAGGGTGGTGTGTTTCAAAATGGCGGCCTGTTGTCCCTGAAAATATGCAAATGAGGTCTTTGGGTTTTTCCCCAAGGGTGGCTTAATTTTCAAAATGGCGGCTTGTTTGTGTGTGTTGTGGGTGGTGTGTTTCAAAATGGTGGACAATTGCACTTGCCTCACCCCAGCCCTCATTTGCATATTTTCAAAATGGCGGCCTGTGGTTACTGAAAATATGCAAATGAGGTCAATTGGATATAAAAGGAGTCCATATTTTTAGGGTAGGGGTGTATTTCAATTTGACTTACCTGACCTGCCTGCCTGCCTGTCTGTCTGCCTATCCGCTTGTATGAGACGAAAAGCATGAGACGTGGAGAAGATTTTCCCTTGGATCCAGCAGTACCTCCGGTTGAAGTCTTGCCTGAAGACGAGCATGTCAGGGCCATTTATCAACGTCACTGGCCCACCATACGTCATTGTTTTCACCGTGACCGACGTCTATTGGACTTGTACAATTTTCGACTGGAGGATCTCACGTATCTGTCTACCTATGCCGAGGACATTTTCAAAGATCAGGTGACAGCGTTCAAGTTGAATGTGACATTTGGATACATTTTACGGCACAAGGAGACGGACCAGCTGCGGTATTATTATCCCAGCAATAATACGTATGTGTTTGATGAGCCGTTCACGGTGGCGGATGCGATTTCTCTGGAGCCACTCATCGACCAATTTACTACGTTGGATCCATTGGATATTGGGGCGTATTCCCGCTACACCATGAAATAACCGCACAACATATGCCTACGATCTGCAAACGAATGGCGGACTGAACAACAAAATCCTGCCAGGTCATCAACGTACCAGACACTGGAAATAACACCAAATTTCCCATCAGATTCACACAAAAAACGCGATCATTTATATCGTACATGTATGAGGCATATCCTTGCAGCAAATTTGTACGAATACTAAGACAACATACCTCCGTTTTTCTGGTGAAACTTGCACAAAAGTTACGAACACGTTATGCGTCGAACCACGCGTTCTGCAGCCGACAACTGTGTACGTGTCGTTGTTCATGGCAACGCAACAGCTGTTCGCTTAAGGGGTCGACTCCACTTACCGGCCTACGGCCAAATGCCCTGCATAGACAAATTTATTATAATTACTCCTAACAATGAATATATGACTGAAATGAATGACATTTAATAGTACAATTCCTACCCGTCACATATATCACTAGTTTTTATATACATGTACATCTCCCAGCTCTCGTATCATTCCAATCCCATCTATTCGCTGTGTTGCAAGGGAGACAACTCGGACTAGACCAATTCCCAGACGAAGATGGTGTCCGCTATATTTGGCCTGTATGTGTAGGAGTGGGAGGTTGTCATTTTCTATTGTGACGTCAGGGTCAACGCTATGACGTTGCTACTGTGGTCAGTATTGATAAATTGTCTTTGTAACGTCTTATTGTGACATCATGGCATTATTGTTGTTTTGTGACACTGTGGAACTGTAAAAATTCCATGAATGGAAAAGAATGCCTATCAAACCTACGAGTATTGAACTGGTCCAAATCAACAATGGCTGACGCCAATATTTAACCCAGAGAATGACACCCAAAACAGAAAATGTTTCAAACAGATAGTTCTACAGAATGTTGTTTGCTAATATTTTGAATGAATACTATAATAATTGCATTTTACCAGTGACATAAGTTTCAGAACACAACAATATATATTTCTCAAAAAATCAAACAAAACGTTCTCAATAGATTAGTTGGGACACACAACTAATTTATGCCACGGTATCTATTTTTACAGCTGTCAACTGTTATGGTTTGGTCACAATGTTGCCATTTTCTCCCTATATTTAGCGTCCACAAAAAGAAGAGTATATTACAGCAATTATGTTCAAGAAAACACCCCGCTAGAAAATTGTCTTCAAATTGTCTGTTGTTGTGGGAGTATAAAAAAATCCTGGTCAACAGGGGTGCGTATATTTCGTGCGACGCTATGTTGCCAATGCATTGAAATTTGAATAGGTTGTCTGCATGGGATTCAACGCAAGTATAGTACTAGCTTACCTGATAAAAGAGTTTAGTCCAGATGTATACCATATATCCCATACTCCCGGGTGTTTGATGCATATCTGTGGCTGTTTTTTTTCCTAGGTGGGTATAACACACCATGAAGCCTTCATCACCATGCATTCGTATGCTAATCGAAATTCACAGATATTTCCTTCGGTATAAAATCCGGCGCACACGAGAGATATCAGCTGAGCTAACGGCCTCAATTGCCTGTCAACTCTGTTGTTGTTTCAGCGCACACGGTGAGCAAAAGTTTCAAGAAATTGATTTCAGTTCCCGCATAACGTCTTCTTCAAGTCCATTTTGAAGAGTCGAGCGTATGAATCGAGTCAAAATAACATGCTGAGCTGTTTGGCTTGCGTTCACCGCACACACTGCTCGCGAGACGAAATTAGTTTGATATTTTTTCACCCGCCTCGCGGTTCAGCCAATGAACTATAAGAAAAACATATGTGTGTGCATATTAATAAACCACGGGCGCCTAAAAAATGAACACATTTCATTACACTGTAGCGAATTGTTGCCAGTGCACGTGTGAGTCAGTGCGTTTTCATATCCACCTCAAATTGACACGGAGAATTTCGTTACCATAGCCAGTAAATTGTAAGTTTATTGCGGAAAGAATTGATATTCCATAAATTCCTGCGGGAAATAGGAAGTACACATATTTTGAGATATATTTCTCAAGACAACCTTGTATTCATTGAAAATATAAATCGGCGAGTAGTAGACGAAGGGAAAATTGGAAAGTACTGACCATGCCCCAGAATACTTCATATGCATATCACGGCCTTAAGGCCTATGTAAGATGTAATCTTGTAATCTACATCACAGTTTAGTAGTATAAAAAGCGCAAGTCCTATTGACCTTGCCCCTTCCAAAGAAATAAAATCGGCTCTATTTTACAGGAGTATATACGCAGGTGACGTGGGTTGTCACGTCACTTCCGGGTTTTCACTAAACACTACCTCCAAACATAGAAGAGTTCCAATTTTTTCCCTTAGACGTCCGTATGTTCATCCTCCAAACCCACAAGAGTTCCAATGTTCAACCGCCGGGGTGTTTTCCCGCCCCACCCCAGCGCCCTGCAGCGCGCGCGCGCGCGCGTCATCCCGCGTCATCCCCGGCAGTGCGCGCGCGCGCGGACGCGGGTCAAAAGGTCAAAGGGTCACCTCCAGGTCAGACGGTCCAATGTCCAATGAGACAATGTTGCGGTATCGCTATAGTCAGAGCTTGAGCACAAAAAAAAAAAAAAAAAGGGGGATTCTAGATGAACCTGGGAAAGATGGGCAGTTCCATTTGGACCAATCAGCGGTCGAGAAAAAGAGCCAATCAGCGGTCGAGAAAAAGAACCAATCAGCGATCGAACAATCAGCCAATCGAATTGGGGTATTCACGGTGTGCTTTCGCTGACGTACGCGCCTACATCTGGGTTCTTGTATACCCGGGCAATGTTTTTCTGGACATGGATGGGTTACCTTTGGCTCCATTCTAGGCCACTGATTGGCTAATACGGTGTTCAAAGCCACTTTCATGCATTATGCTCATAGAACTTATAGTCATAATCTATACGTGTTGGACGAGTCTCTTCACTCACCGTATACACGTACCTCAATGAAATGCCTGCTCCAAACCTAGACCAAAGACACGTACTTGGTCTGTAGGCTGATTTCATTGGCTCTCTATTTTTTACTATAGTGCTCTTGCCTTCTAAACTTGATGGGTTACATTTTGACCCCATCCTACACCACTGATTTCAGTTTGACTGAATCTCCACATTGGGCATTGATGCATTAGGAATAAAACACACAAGACAGGGTTTTTTGGTGAGATCTCTTTTTTTTTTATTCAGTGAACAACAACAACGTGAGAACAACCACGTGAAAACTCAAGCCCAGAACAAGGGGCTTGTAATTAACTGAAGCCCAGAACAAGGGGCTTGTAATTAACTGAAGCCCAGAACAAGGGGCTTGTAAACTTAAGCCCAGAACAAGGGGCTTGTCATTAACTTAAGCCCAGAACAAGGGGCTTGTCATTAACTTAAGCCCAGAACGGGGCTTGTACATTGAAATGATGGGCGGCCCAGTCATAGACGAGTACATCGCGGTCCTCGGCCTGGGGGTACTCGTCAAACATCTGTACGATAGTAGATAAGGGTCTTCCCGGCATCGATGGTACAGGTAAAACAAGCAATATTGTCCGCACACGCCACTGGTCAGGCTTTGCAACGTTTGACTGTTCCAACACCACGTCTCTGTGCCTTGATCCATGAAGTCTGTTAAATTGGGATGGAGGGGTGGCAGACCGTACGGGTCAAAGTATTCCCCCTGCTGTTCTGTCAAGTACACGGCCACCCAGTGTTCACCGGGTCGATCCATCGGGTCCGTGTTGAGAACGTAAGCAGCCGGATACATACGGTCTAATGGAAACACATCTCGGGCGAACACCCCTTGAAAGACCCTACGTGTCTCTGGGTCATTCTCCAGCACGGTGGTTATCTGGTCTGTATCCATGTTAGGTGGAGAAGTCACACAGGACGTTGCGCGCCTTGTCCACTTGAATGATGTTGTCAAACTCGGCGTAGCAGATCACATTGACGGTGGTCGCCAGGGCTCGTGCAAAGTGGATTTCCAACCGTAAATTGCCTTGCTTGGTCAGGGCCAGCTGATGGTCGTTCTCTAAGGTGGGGTCAGATCGAAACAGAACAACGTGTATCCGTTCCCGTAGTCCTCCCGACTGATCATATTCCCTTCGTCCTGGTTGATTTGACCGGTGGCTGTAAACAGGCTCTGATAGGCTCGAATGAAATTCCTCCGCCCAAAGTTCGGGGTTATGGCCGTGGCTGGCACCTGTTGTCCATCCACATGCAGGGCCACAAAATTGATGCCGAAATGTTTAAAGTCAAACGGATTCTCTGGGTAGGCTCCGCTGAAACTGGTATTTTCCACACAGGCCAGGATCAATCGCTTGGGTAGTTCCCCAGGAACAGGTTTTCTTTGTTGGCGCCCATATTTCCAGCAGGCACAGAGAACACTTTGGTTTGTACACGTCGGATAGGGTACTGGGCTGGTTTTGTTTCCAAGGCTTTCATGTGTCCCAATTGAACGGCTGGATTCGGTTTCACTTTTCGGACATACAGGACTGCGTCTTGGATGACAATCTTATAGTCCGCTACATGCCCCTCTACGTTAGTGGCCATCAAGGCGAAGGTGGGAGGCGCCCGTATCAGTCGGATTTTGATGGGGATCTTGTTCAAGAGGTACCGGTCTTGCATGAACATGTCTGCATGCAGTCGACCCATCATATCCACCGAGGCACTGTTCGCAGTGAAAGCCTTCCGTTTGTTATATCCCCCATTGTCCGCCGTGTCCATGTGCTCGGCCGTGTCCCTGTAGAATAAAGCGGTTGTCAGCTGAGATTTTTTAGCCTCTCGGCCATACGACAACAGTGTCTCGATGTAGGCTCGATAGGGGTACGTGTTGGTGGAGTCACTGATGAGTTTGTCGCTGAGAAAAATATCCACCTGCTGAAACATCGAGTGCAGCCAGAGATTCGTCGGGCCCACCGTTGCTTGGTCAGCGATTCTGGTGCCAGCTCCATTGACCACCTTGGCTTTCACATACAAGTAGGTATGGGCTAAATCCACATAGGCCGTATCCGCATTACTGATGGTGAACTCGATGGGCCCGGTTTCGTTGATGCTGGAGAGCGGGAGATGCTCCACCCATAATCCTTGTTCGACACTGGTTTGTGTGGGCGGCACGGTCCACAAATCAAATTCACTGCTGTTGGTGGAGGGGCAGGACTCGGCGTGGATTAAGGCCATGTTTTAAGAAAAGATATCCCGGGTCTTCTTGGATGTGCGTCGTCGCTGGGTCGGTCGTCGACTGGTGCGTGATCTCGGTGGGGCAGCTCTTTTATTCCCTACGGTGTGTTGTGCTTTGGCCACCAAGACGCCTCCCGCTTCTTTGGCCCGTCGTTTCAAGGCTTGTCGGGGTGCCGTACCCCCCAAGACATCACCGGCCACTTGCAGTCCACTGCGTACCGCTTGTTTGCCCATTGCTTTCACCCCACGCGTCCCCAAGGGCAGGAACGTTTTCACAATGCTGCCGAGTATGTTCCCCAGTCCATGTCCTCGTTGCATGCGTGCACCGCTAAAGACCGGAAAGCCACCCCCGGCCTGTTGGGCATAATAGTCGGTATAGCTGCGTGCATCGCACTCGTAAGGTACTTTCATTATGCAAAGTGGGGAGCACGTGTTTGTCGAAAATGAAGTGTCAGCACCACTTTTCCTCGTTCGAATGCCACCGGTCGTCCCGTGTCATCT
>JAVTVY010044188.1:0-20541 GCA_036873755.1 Hanleya hanleyi | reverse complement strand
CCCAGAATATGACATTATTGGGGTCCATTAAATATGATAATCTGTACCAAATATCATTATTGTCTGCTCTGTGGGGATTAAATATTTCATCATCCTCTTGTGGTATTTTTCAGAAAGCAAAATTATTTGAATACAAATGACATCTATCATCTCTATACAAGAGCGTTAATTACGCCCTGGGAATTCTGGGGTCTGAATGTGAGGAGCCGAGTCGAGTTTATCCATGTACATAGCATAAATTATATGTTAGGTTTCCACGCATCCCCAGTGATACTATTTTGGATGCATTCATCAGTTTTTGCTCTATTACATTGCAATAATTAAACTGACGTAAACGATTTATATATCTTCTGAATGCCCAAAATTCAAAAGCTGAAAATCAGGAAATTAAAATATTGACATACTTTTGTTCTTCTGATTATTATAAATAAATCTTTAAATTTAAGTTGAGTGGTTCTTGTGTTCTCATCAAAAATGTTTTAGCTTTCAGATTCTTTCCATTTTCATTTTTAATCCAAAATATTATTTGATATAGTTCAAAAGGAGTCACGCTGATTCAGTTCTAAATATTGCATGACTATACGCAGAACGATTTACATGTTATTATTAGAGAATCAATCTGGAAAACGTGGTAAAATGTTTGATGGAGAAAACGAACAAAAAGTACCGAGACATTTTTTGATGCGTAGTTTCTTGAAGCTGAATTTATTTATATTCTAGTGTACAGGTAAATATAGGTTGTTAAGAAGTATAATGAAAGTTAACGATGCTACCAGCCCAACACCAACTGTTCGACAAACATAAGCGGTCACCAACAAGGGAAGACTATTCCAATATTACGTGTGAAGTGTCTTTAATATCGGGCAGCTCCTCTTAAAAGCATAAGTTTCGGTATAAATCATTTTTCCCACCAACCTTTTGAGTTCATTATGTATTTTTAATTCATGCGAGACTAAAGAGTTTTGAATCCGTTAGAAATTTTGGAACCTTAACGATCTCTCCGCGCGTCACATCTATGGTGTTCCATTCGTTGCCATTCCATTACATCGACCACATTTAACACAGGAGTGTGAAAGTGGAGTAGGGGAAGTAATCACATGTCGGAAACAACCTTTGAATTTTTTGGCCACAGTTACCGATTGTCACGATGGCAGAACACGGGGAAAATGATCTGTTATATCCTGCGCAATTTAAGCTTCCCCCGTCATCTAATCAGACACGACATCCCATAGGTCAATGTCCTCTGAGTCAGTAATCGAATGGCTGTACTTTTCAAAATACAATGTGATTGCAACATGGATTTCGTTAAATTATTTGAGACAGTTGAAAAATATGAGAGAAGACAAATACACAGCATCTTCGATATCGTGCAAACATTAGAGCTCTCCTCCTTTGAAGCAATGAATAATTTTATCAAGTGTTAAACAGTAATGCTAGAATGGCTGTTCGTTGTGCATGTTTTTCAATGTTCGGGTCTTCAACTCGGAGATAGGAGGAATGACTGTTGATGTGACCATCGGCACTCTAACGTGCATATACCCGCACAAGAGACAAGCCAACTATTTGCGCACATTTTAAAACCTTGACTGTAATTCCCCGTGTTTAGTTTGTGGTGCACACATGGAACACCACAGCTATCTACACAAGACGCCACAAGAACTTTTCATCGATCATACAGTCATATATTGAACACAGCCAGCAGTGCGTTGTGACGAATCCATTTAATGTTAATCACTCTGGGTTGTTTGATAGATTGGATCTACTAACTTTTATCGGTCGTAAAATGATTCAGTTCCGAAAAAAGTTATCGAAAATATTTAAAATTCTGTATCTTTGTTTTCTCGTGTTTGCAGCCCAAACACAAAATATTATATTCTGACATCTCGACTAGAACCCTAGTCCAATAGCTGACTCGGCTTTGGGGCTTGAAATAATCTTCGTACATTAAAGAATTTAGAGATCTTCCGAACATGTAACGGCGTATCTAACAAAAGGCCACATGACTGAATATTTTATTCTCATTTCAAAGACGCAGCGGCAATCAATATGTATCATAGTCTCCTGGGCAATACAATATTGAGCTGAGTCCAGAGACGCTTAGACGGATGTTTCGAAACAGGATCCTTGGAGATATATGCGGCCAAATGACCCCGACTATAGAGATATTCGCGGACATGGAAATATCCGGGAATCCCTCTAATCACAGAGACAAAGCTAATTGACGACAATTTGTCATTTCCAGGTGATGAGTTGGTTTCATATATAATCTTCTCCCACGACACCTATTTCCTGGAATCTCCTTGGGTGCAGTCATGCGTACTGCGCACAAGATTACAGGAGATTATTAGAAGGAAGGCTGGTCAGCATTACTCGGGTTAAATAGGACCCCAGGGAGATTGTTAATGGAACTTAAGAAGGCATTACAGCAGATGCGCTAGATTATATTTAGATGAGCTAATTCTATTTTCCCCCAAAGACTCTTGACCGTTCGTCCAATTTTTCAGAATATCACCTTAGTCCTTTAGATGCAAAGATAGCGTCCACCAGAAAATGGAATTTTCGACTGTTCTTCATTCAGTTACTCTTATGCCCAATGTATTTTTTGTGTTCAAGAGGGAGTAATTACGTCGCCAATCATATTCAGTCGAAGCCTCAAATGAAAATTCAGTGATAGCATTATCTAATCCCATATCATCTGGAACGATTTATTTTTTGTATCTAATATTCATTAAAGATGCGGATATCTTGAACAGCACCATTGCAATTCATAAAGGAGTCCCGAGTTGAATGCGGAAGGCTCGATTTTGCAATCCTTCGAACATACCTTATCTAATTCCATGCAGGCATGTATCCTAAAAGGCTAATTTAACTTGCAAATCAATATTTGAGTAACGAGTCTATGGTATTTAAAAAGGCGGCACTCATGGGGTTCAAACATTTTGGTACGGATACATTTTTGTACTCAAAATAGCTTTCTGTTGGTTTCTGTTGTAATGAGTTCAGGTTTTAAATATTCACAGCAATGTAATAGCAGTTCGACACGCATTGTCCTCCTGTAAGGCCCCAGTTGATGTAGAAGACAGAATCTTGGTGTTAGGTGTGCAGTTTTTAACAGTTTTACTCTGCCGTATTTAGCATATTGGGTATCCAGTATAGAGTTCAGTAACGATGCAGAGCCTTCTTAAGAATATGACACTTCTGGTGTTCCTAAAATAGACCTTCCAATTAGATAGTGGAATGAGACGCAGAATATATCTACGTGTATAGCCCCCAGACGTATTAGTTCCAATCGAAATATCTAATGGCATAATTTGGAATACTTCATTATTCCTGTGTGCTAACTATTTCTGTGTGTTTCCGCGTGACTTGTGTCCCAGATCCGGTTAAAGCTGCTCAGCTATTAGTACGATGGCTGTTCAATGAATGCCGCCTGTGTTATAACATAGCTGAAAAGTGATCTTGTTTGAAACTGTTAAATGTCGAGAATTTCTCTTATACTCCCTATAGTAATGATGCTGCGTCGGATACATAAATAAGTGCAATGGACCTTTGTATCATTGTCTGGATTTTCATCCAGTTTCCTTCATCGGTCAATGAAAATCACGGATATAATTTTGAAAATTGAAACTAATCAATCAAGTTCTTTAAAACTGGAAGATATGCCGTGGTGCGCTTTTGTTTCATAAAACTTGATAAGCAACATTCATCCCTCGAGATTACAAGCGTCTGGTCCGTCATCCATAATTCAACCGTCGTCCATTAAAGAATATCCGCGCCCATAATCCAAAGATCTATTCCATATTCCATGTAACAAGATTAGCACCAAATTCAAAAAGACACTCATAGTATACATAAACATAGGCTTGATTCCTGAAAGAGAGAAGGGGTCAAAAGTTTTCAATGATGCCGGCTAGACATATACATATAAATATCAAATCCGTATCGTTGATCAGTATTCTTAATACATAATATTCGTTGTAAAGTCGTCATCTAGAGAATGCTGTATCTCAGTCAATCGTAGATCGCGTTTGTTCATATGAGCACCATGAGGATTTTGAAGTACATGGGTTCATACGGCCCCTAGCCCCGGTTAAGCGGAATTAGACAAAAGTTCCGAAACGTAACGACATACTCGTATTTTGCTATCAGCATGCGATATGTGTCGCCAAATTTGATAAACTTTGAGTAAAGGCGATTGATGGTATAGCCCTATTTTATAAGTTTCTGCAACAATGTTTTGTGACGTAGATTAAAATCGTCACATTTAACACAGGATCTAGCAAATGCTACTAGGCGAGATATGTATATGACATATGCAGGTTCCACTGGAATATTACTGTCCAGAAAGGAATAGTTTACGATGTCGAAATTGTAATCATCTCTTTTGTCATAAAGTCGACGAGAGAGAAGGCCTGCCCATTTATCAAGGCTATCGGTAGTTTCCTTCATATCCAGTGAAGGTGGATATAGATCATTTATTTGACGATTATAATACCATAGAATTCATGTAGGTATATGCTGAAATATTGGAATGGTCCATTACATAAACTCTGTGATTGATTGGGCGCTCTTCAAATATTCTCTAAAAGCCAATTAAAATGGCAGATGTCTTCTTGAAAATTTAAATCGACCAAAATTGGGAGATCCCTTGATGCATACGAGTTTATAGATCAATAGATTGTTGTTTTGCACGGAGTGGTAGTCGACAGTCGTCAATGGTGCCATGGATTTTCCCGTCAAAAATCCGGAACGATCACCATGAATTCCCAAATTGTAAGCGTCAAAATTAAGTTTCGCATTTGTTATCCGGAGTAAAACAGAGAGCTGACTTTTCCGCGAATCTTACTGGTATCATTTTAGACTATTGGAATAATAATCCTAGGTGCAACATATCTTGGGTAAATTCAAAATGACATACATGGGGTTAAACTAATCATTCTCTGTCATATTATTCAGACCACTAGGCTGGTACATGTAGAGCCTTCAAATCGCCCAGGCCTGGTGGGGTTAAAAAAGCAAACCCACAAGACATCCATTTCTTATGAACATGAAAGTTTCCAGGCAAAGACCCAGTGAACGGTTCAGGATGTGCTTTGTTGGTTGCCTACTCACGTTGGCATCAAAGGTAATACTGAGTCTGATAAAGGCAGTCCAAGATAATGAGGTTGATCCTGTTGGAATCTCATGTAGTGATTTCAGACCCTCTATCTGTACTTATGTGAGAAAGCTGCCTTTATGGGATGCTGTAAATAATATCAAACTTCATGAGTTCAAATAAAACTGTAGGCTGTACTCATCTGAACATCCAGAAACGTTTCGATCAAGCCATGATCAGGCGATATAGAATCTACCATACGCGATCAACTCACGAACATTTACTAAAAAAAAGACTCAGTCTCAAGGTGTATTCCATGCCGCGCAGATCTCACAGTGAAACATATTCTTATCGACTGCATAGATTTTAAGATTGTAAGAGATTCTTTTTATCGAGCAGTTACTTTAGAAGATCTTTTAGTCGGGTGAAAGAAAACTGTATCTTAGTTTATTTGAGAGAAATCGGTTTATTGTACAAGTTTTAATGTGTGTATGTTTTAATTAACTTGAATTATTAAGTTATTAACTTGAATACTTAGAACTTTGTTTGATCGTCGCTATACAGCTAAAATATTGCTGAATGCGATGTTAAACGTTAATTCTCTCTCTATCCCGGACGTGTGCAGATATTCACACACACGGTGCTCAGACGATCCATAGCCAGGGACAATTTGTCATCAGACATAAAAGCTTGAGAAAACTGTTGCCTTTAGAGACAATACACCCTTCAATTCAGTTTTCGATATTTTGTAGTATTTCGTGAAATCGTCATATATTTCACAGGGTCCATCTAATGCTAACAGGCCGGATGTGAGACTTGCAATCGTCGCTCTTCTTGACATGAGAGTACACTATTTCTTTATTATAAAACTGACAGTTTTCCTCACAGCGTCAATTAAACGGGGATGATCGGATGCATGTGAAGGAAAAGTAAAAGGACTGTCAATGGTCAGCTCTAAAAAGGTGCAAATAGGCGTATTAATAGAAGATTAAATATGGGCCAAGAATTTTCTCGATTTTGTTTTCGCCTTCATTGCAACGATTAATGGAAAGCCGTTGGTACCACTGGCAAGTATGGTATTTGTTCTATTCAGCGGCGAATTTTATTCGATTCACTGCTCGATAACATGCCTCGCCGGGGCACTATTTGCTTGGTCTGAGCACTGTTTTCAGCAGGCAGAGAAAACAGCGAAATGAGGACCTCAGGTGTAGAGGCGAGCACAGCTTGAAATTTTGACGGATAATGTTTGACAAGAAGTTTGTCACCTTGTAGCGCTTGGAATAAACTACTTCCTGTCGAAAGATGAAAGTCTAAATTCAATTAGGGAATCAGCGAGGTACAATTGTGTTAATACTGCCGAACGTGTAAATTATTTAGGAGTCTGTAGCCAATCAGACAAAACGGTAAAGCTATACTGTATCCCCCACATGTAAGCCTCCCTCGATTTGCCGGACCATAGGTTAACAGAGATCAGTTTCAGCTGGGACGAGCTGCTATATTTGTCAAAGAGTGGTGGCAGGTTAATTGCGCTCCCTCCCACCTGTAAAGACTGCTAACACGTGAGACTGGGTTTCTGGGCTGGGCTAGATTACTGTACCATCCGAATCCGAAATCTATCTCAGAAAATCGAAGAGCATTTACAATCTCATAAAATCGCTATTTTTTCCAACTGATATCCCCTTATTTTAGTCCAGTCAATATGCGCATATTTTCCACCGAATTATGCTTTTTTCATAAAAGCCTGACATTTGGCACCAAGTAAGATGAAGGCATCAGAAACATTTTTGAATACGGAGAAACCGCGAAATTCCTTATGTTATTCAGCTTTGAATTATCGTCCCCGATGGAATTACAGCTATCTTTCCAAAGTGGCAGCCAGATTTACATGTTGGGTCAGCTTTGCACTATTTATCAAAACTGCTGCGTCACATTGAGTTTTGAGAGCAGATTATTTGTAGTATTATAAGACAGTAATATTTAATTAAGGAATGAAAATAATAATATTGGTATTGATATTAAGCAAATTAGTCAAAAATATTCAACCAGATATTGTGATTTTTTAAAAAGATTTTGACTTTTCTCATAAAGCACCAAAACTAATACAGAATTAGGCAGGGCGTTGGGAGAACAATGAGATATGGAGTCAGTTGGTACATGATCAATGTAGGCCGTAACAACCATTTTCCAAGATGACCGCCATGAGGCACGGCTTTTTGTGGCCGTTTAAATATATTACACTGACTATTATCGTCAACTCTTAGACGAGAGAACTAAACATGTTCAGGGCTAAAGATAATAAAAGTTATCTCATCCGGCAAATGATCAGATTTATCTTAGTTTCTCAGTTGACGTCTTGTCGGACTGTGCAACTCGAACAATTTATTGTCCATTATTTTTAATTCTTTGATGTTATCTCAAGTACGGTTCTGCATGATAACACTTTCTTAAACGAGGTCATGTAAATTAATATAGTAAGCTAAGCTTTCATGCAAAGAAAACGAGAAGAATTGACAAATTACATTATTCAATATGAAGACTTTAGATTTGTACTTCCAAAATTTATACTAAGAGGAGGTTGCGCGGAATATGCTTTTAGCATGTCCAAGTGAATTCACTTCAAAACTCTGGAGACATACTCAGCGAAACGTTGTGGTAATACATGTATTTATTCGTAATATTATTTTTCGTGTCCATTTATGTTCACTACTACGATCATTCAAACAAATAAACAAGTTGTATAAACCCAATATGATAAGCTAAGAAAAGAGACAGAGAGTATCCCGTCTTATCTTTCTGAATTTCCGATGAATATCCGGGGATGAGGACAGATTGGAATGATAAATCAGATAAACACTACCTCAAGATAATTCCATTTCCAAGCATGGCGTTCAACAAAGCTTGGCTTCGTTTCCAATGGAAAATCTCATTCATGGCTGGTGCCCATGTCGATTTGAATACACCAGGCTCTCGTCAATTTAACCCTTATTTCATTTACTGTGCAAATAAGTGAATTTTGCAATAGAGATGCCCCACAAGTGGTTTCAACTTAACGGTTTCACTTTTGGGGATGAGAGGATGGTTTATAAGGCCAACGGCCACAAAATGATCTAGCAGCGTGACTGTTTAATATCTTAGCTACCAAGATTTGTTAGCTACGTACACCACATAAAACATACGCTCGCCAACTTGCAAATTTCTCTTGAGAGACCTTTGCTGAAAAAAACTTACTGTTTCGCGTATCCCGGCTTATGCCTACGCATTTTCTTATCAGGGTCGACGTATATGTTTTTAGCGAAATATTTTTAAAAGCATATGAAGTAAGTTACTCGCTGTATAAATGTATTATTTATATCAGATGTATGTCTTGGTTTAATAGCATTGAAGTAAACTGTGAATCGCGTGGGTCGGCATAACATATTGTGTTTGTATCACCTCACGGTGTTTTGAAATGGTGATGAATACCATGCATCTTTTAAAATAGCACGCAAATCACTGGAGTTACACTTCATATTGTAACTAATCCAGAGCTCTAGGGAGTGTTAAAACAACTTGCATATTTTGGAAATTTCCAGAATCGTGTCTTTTCGGGATCATTAACACCTTTTTTCCGCTATAAGCATTGATGAGCCCATCGGGGACGATAATTCAAAGCTGAATAACATACAGTATTCAACAATACGTATGAAGAAGATGGATTATTTACGTGGGAATTTAGCGGGACTCTGGGGTCGTTATTTGATATACCATAACGTCCTTTCATTATTGTGTTGGGTAAACTATACGGAGATTTCCGTCGAAGCATTCGACCATTCCATTGTATGTGTTTTCTGTCCCTTTTATTCCAGGGGACATGAGTGCACATCAAAAGTGAAGTTTGCCTTTTCTCTAATACGGAAAGTTCTATCTGACAATGCGTTTCTGTTTCCTCGATTATAAGATATATTCACGTGATGTGGACAGTCCCTTCAAGACGGCACAGAAGAGCTGCTTTATGACTGAAGTCTGTAATATTTTTCAACAGGGGAGAATTATGTATTCACAATATTATCTATTGTAATATATATTAAGAGTTTACTGAAGGCATAAATGCCTACCCCTGATGAAGTTTTATTTCTTAATCAAGTTTATAAGTTTATAAATTTAAAAGAAGAAATTCTCTGTTTGCCACTTCGATCTATGCTCTCCCGGGGAAATCTATGGTGTAGCCACCATCTTAACCTCGAAGTTTGCGAGTGGTAAATAGATATATAGATATGAACTAAAATATGGCTCAAATGGCGGCCATCTTGGAAAGCCAAGATGGGCGATATTACACCATAGCCATTGTGAACTATTCTTCTTGCTGAACCCCTAAAATATCAGGCAGCCAAAATGTACATGTATTGTGTGGTTATTGTATTATTGACTAAAATCCTCTTCAAATGGTGGCCATCTTGAAATTTAAGATGGCCGTCGTGGGCGTATGATTTGTCTAAAATTTATATGGAATTTTCTATCAATACACTGACAAATGAACAACAAAAATACTGCAAAACAGATAAAACAATGCAGAACAATGTGGAAATTACAAGCGTCTGGTCCGTCATTCATAATTCAGCCGTCGTCCATTAGACAATATCCGCGTCCATAATCCAAAGACCTATTCCATATTCCATATAACAGTATTAGCACCAAATTCAAAAAGACAATCATAGTATACATAAACATAGGCTTGTTTCCTGCAAGAGAGAAGCGGTCAACAGTATTCAATGATGCCGGCAAGACATCATGATGTTCCAAAAATATCAAATCCGTATCGCTGATCAGTATTCTTAATCCATAATATTCGTTGTAAAGTCGTCATCTAAAGAATGATGTATCTCAGTCACGCTTTGATTGTGACTGTTCATATGAGTACCATGAGGATCTTGAAGTACATGGGTTCATACGGCCCCTAGCCCCGGGTTAAGCGGAATTAGACACAAGTTACGAAACGTAACGCCATAGATCTTGCACGTTACGCTCGTATTTTGCTATCAGCATGTGATATGTATCGCCAAATTTGAGAAACTTTGAGTGGAGGCGCTTGGTGGTGTAGCCCTGTTTTATAAGTTTCTGCAACAATGTTTTGTGACGTTGATTAAAATCGTCACATTTAACATAGGATCTAGCAAATGCTACTAGGCGTGATATGTATACGCCATATGCAGGTCCCACTGGAATATTACTATCCAGAAAGGGATAGTTTACGATGTCGAAATTGTAATCATCTCTTTTGTCATACAGTCGACGAGAGAGAAGGCCCGCTTCATTTTTATAGAGAAAATACCAGATCGCCTCAGAATAGAAGCAAGTTCTGCAAATTAATACCGACTTCGAATGTAATTCCTGAAACGGTGAAAATATTGTCCTGATGTACACAAGTATGTCCACTAGTTTCGTTGCGTTCAGTGTATAGTTTTGTTCCCACGAAACTTTCATCCTATTCAGAATCTGATATTAAGGCTCTATCATAATACCTAGATTTAACATGCATTAATATATTGCATGCTTTTTTCGTGTGTATACTTTTACTTTACATCTAACATACGATCACCTGTAAATTCGTAATTTGTGTATATACACTCCAATATTATCTTTACGTGTTGTTATGTAAACTTTGTCTTTGAGATGTAAATTCTTGAATTTTTGTGTACATAGTCCTATTTTGTCTTTCGATCTTAATGTTATAATTATAGACGATCAATAGCTTCGCTGTCGTCTATATATAAATCATGCTTGAACGGTTTGCTGTTTTGCGAATACTCAAGTTTCGAGATGATGAAACCAGTGGAACTCTCCATAAATGAAGGGACAAACAGATGTCTCACCTGATCTATGGCAGGGTCAGACTACATAGGAATTGGTGAAAAACTGTTTCGTTGCTCATAATTATGAAACGAATGCGCTACATTAAGCTTATGAACGAAAAGAAAGGCACACTGGCCCAAAATCCACAGAATTCAAACCAGTAATACAGGATCATACATGTTTATATCTCGGACTGGCATTCTGGTCTTAGCCAAACCAGTGTCTGTGGACTAAATTTATCTCAAAACGCAGAAGAATTCCAGTTTATTTGGCACTACACTGTAACCCAAACAAGCGTATTGTGAGGTAACCGTGTAGATTTAATGATTCTCTTTCTAAAGATCCTGCTGTACATCACAATAGATCCAATAACGTATTCGGTGATTTTACATTATGGCCCCATTGAGTCTAACAGGATCTATCTTAAATCAAGAAGCGTATATTTTTACATCCACTTACAATCGTGGAGCAGGATTCATATCCTCTCGGAGTTTACACGAAATTGTTCAAACAGATTAAGGTAAAATATTATGATATATGTGGTAACACATGGATAACACAACGGATTACTACAGCTAAAATACAATAATGTACAATACTGGTTCATACATAGCTTATGTATTAATGCCAGCAACATTAGCTGTGGACAAAGATTGATCCCTAGAATATTTTTTTCCAGTTTTTCATTTATTTTTTGTCAAGACTCGCAATGTGACAGGTATTGATGATCAAGACGATAGAAAACATCTTCAGACTGTAGTGTATCCAAAGTCACCCAAACGTTACTCATTCTCTGATCGTATAACGTCCCGCAACACTTTTGTCTAAAATCGCCTTAAACAGTTTCGTATGAATACATCACACTCGAAGACAAACATAGGTAACCTCACAGAAGCCATCAACCGTGTTTATTACATTCAGCCAAGATGCATCACCTGAAATGTAAGCATTATGTATGAAATTGTTAATATGCAATTATCTTATACTTATGCAATTATATATACCCTTTGGGAATATGCTGACAGTAATTTGATACATGACCGGTGAAATGCGCAAGAATAGCACCCAGTGGAAAGCTTTCAATAGACTGCAATGTCCCTGTTCCAAGCAACAGATTCTCATTATTAACATCACTGATCAGATTGTTTCTCGATAACTCATTTTTCTTAGTTTAGCTGCATGTCTGGGGATGTGAGAAAGCAACGATAGCCACTCTATCGTTTCCCTAATATATACAGAGCAATTCTCTGTCTTTTCCCATCCATTAATAATGGATTCAATATGATTCAATTACACCCGCTACATACCCGAGGTTTGCATTACAGACGTCAAATCCGAAACTCAATATTCAGCCGTCGTCCATACAAGAATTTGGCATCTGGCTTTGGTGGGAAAGTATCTATGTTTGATATAGATGAAGGGTTGTGGGGGGCCTAATCGTGTATTTGCTCCTAATCGTGTCAGCGCCAAATCGTGTAAAAGAATTGTGCCTAATAACGTGTTGCGCCTAACCGTGTAGGAAATTTGCGCTTAATGGTGGAACTGCGCCTAATCGTGTACGAAATTTGCGCTTAATTGTGGTACTGCACCTAATCGTGTACGGAATTTGCGCCTATTTGTGTAAACGCGCCTAATCGTGCAAGGAGGCTGCGTCTAATCATGTAACTGCTCCTAATCATTTGAACCATCTTGCGCCTAATTCTGCGTTGCGCCTAATCGTGTAGAAAAAATGCTCCTAATTGTGGAACTGCGCCTATTCCTGTAGGAGATTTGCTCCTAATTTCGGAAATGCGCCTATTCGTGTGAGAAATATACGTTTAATCGTGGAAACGCGCTTATTCGTGGAAATCATTTTGCGCCTAATTATGCCTTGCGCCTAATCGTGTAGAAAATTTGCGTCTAATTGTGGAAATGCGCCTAATTGTGTATAGAGGCTGCGCCTAAACGTGCACAACGTGAAGACATAAGTAGTATGTAAAGGACGGATAAAGTCAACTTGACATACTTTCGTCATTTCTGGGGAGGTCACGGGACGATCACGTGATCAGGAGGTCAAGGTCACTATAGTTCCGGGACTTCCGGTCACGTATTCCTCCGCGGTGATGCGGTCTGGCGATGATGCGGTCGCTTGAAAAAGCCTCCGCGGATAGAAAGTAGTCCCAAATACGCGGAGAGCCGGGAGAAATTCTCCGGCAATCTTCGGGACATTTTGGAGGCGAGAGGGGCCCCTGGTGGACCGATTGGGTCGAGTGAGGTGTCAAAGTGAAGCGCTCGTCCAGGGCGATCAAGTCATGGGTAGGGGCATGTAAATTGAGGATCTGTCCCGAAAATATAAAAAGCGGAACACGGACTTTACCCCTAAAATAGGGGAAAACTCCTACCAACCAGGTCCAAAAGGGCTAATATCGGTCTCCGGCTTATCGGGCCTGCCTAGCAAGTCATGGATGGTTGTATGTAAAACGAGGACTCCGGAAATATAAAATGCGGAACACGGACTTTACCTCAACAATAGGAGAATGATTAGAACATTTGCATCTATACTGGAAAATGCCTGTATGGGGTATGGGGGTGGTCATTTTTTGTGGATTTTATTGTGGGTTGTGGGGTCTTGTTTTCTTCGTCTCACAACGTAAAACACGATGGGAAGGGTCTCGGAGCTAAGCAGTGAAATTTTTCGGAATGTCCCGGTACCGGGTAGGTCTGTATATAGGCCCATACTGGCGGGAGGAGGGGAGGGAATTTGGCTTAATGTCACACTCAAGTTTGTTTCACTCATATGGTAACAGTCAGTTTGGTTGGTGGAGGAAGCCGGAGTACCCGGAGAGAACCACCGCCCTTCGGCAAGTAACTGACAAACTTTCACACATAGACCAACTGGGCTCGAACCCGTGCCGGTTCAGCGGTGTGAGGCTAGCGGTCACCAGCGAAGCGCCTTAGACCACTCGGCCCACACTGGCTCAGTGGATAGGTCCATACTGGGAAACTTACTCCTGGACATTGCGATATGGATTGTGGGATCTTGTTTTTCACGTCTCACCACGTAGAACACGATGGGCGGGGTCCCGAAGCTAAGCGGTGAAATTGTTCGAAAAGTTCACGGAGCTCTGGATAGGCCTACTGGCTCAGTGGATAGGTCCATACTGGGCAATTCACATATGTTCATTGCGATATGGGTTGCTGGTTCTTGTTTTTCACGTCTAACCACGTAGAACACGATGGGAGGGGTCTCCAAGTTAAGCGGTGATTTTTTTTTTAAAGGTCCAGGTACCGGGTAGATCTGTATATTAGCCCATACTGGCTCAGTGGATAGATCCATACTGGGAAATTTACTCCTGGACATTGCGATATAGGTTGTGAGATCTTGTTTTTCACGTCTCGCCACGTAGAACACGATGGGCGGGGTCCCGGAGCTAAGCGGTAATTTTTTTTTTAACTTACAGCGCGCATGCGTACTGGGCAAATAGTGCTGGGTGGACGTTTGGGGTCTAGGTGAACCCCTAGTGGTCCGATGGTGTCGTATGAGGTCTTATTTTCAAACTCTCGTGGAATAGCATCCGACTGGACTAATGTATCATCCGTTTTCATTATTCTGCGCATGCGCAGTCTGGTCTTAGTATAGAAAGCAGACATTTTGGGTTGCGTGGGTGTGTTTGGCGTAGAGATGGACCACTATTGGTCCAAATGGGTCGCGGGAGGTGTCAAAGTGAAGCATTTGTGAGGTAGAGTCAGAATGGCGTGTTTTTTTTATTGAAAGTCGCGTCAATCTGCGCATGCGCAGTTGGGTGTATTAAGTAAAATGGTCATTTTGGGGGTGCGTGGGGTTGTGTTTGGGGTAGAGAGGGACCATCCTTGGTCCAAATGCGTCGTGTGGGGTGTCATTTTGTAGCTCTCGGTATGTAGACCACCATTTGAGGCATGCCCACCTGATCTGTGACGTCATTGGTGACATTGGGGTAGAAGTATTAGCGAAAGCGGACATTTTGGGGTGTGTAGGAAAGCGTTTGGGGTAGAGATGGACCATCCGTGGTCCGAATGCGTCGCGTGAGACGTCACCTTGTATCATCGAAATGCGGTGACGCCCGTCCAAGCCTGTCGTTACGCCATGATGCAGACCGGTGAGAGAACAACAGCAACAGCAAGGATGACAGATCAATCATTTTATTATCGCCTCCAGTACATCATACCCAAGCTGGGGAGCTGCCGTGGATATGTTTACAATACAAGTAGCCTCTTGTCCAATCAGAGGCCGCCATTTGGCGCTGCATCTGTCATATTCTTTCTTGCCCGTTAAATGTATTCTCGGCTTCTCTTGTCCAATCAGAAGTCGCCATTTCAGAAAGTTCCATCTTCGGCCATGTTCGCTCTGATCCGTTTCTTCTAGTCGTCGTCGGGCAGGCCAGAATACCGTTGAGGCAACATATCCTCAAATAGTTGTTTGCGCATTCTGAGTATCTATCAGTGCATGGGTGAATACATTCATCCGATGGGATGATCCGTCAGCTTGGTAACGAAAAACGTGACACCCTCTCTACGACCCATTGGGTGTTGGGGCGTTGTTGTTGGGCCCATTCCAACACATCCAATTGGTCCACTTGGTGCAGCACGGTCTCTAAAGACGCCCTATCCGTGATGGTAAACGGTAGGTCTCATACCCGGATGTTACTGCTCGGGTAAAAGTATCGGACTTGATCTGTCTCCTTATGCGGCAGCACATAACCAAACGCCAGATTCAACTTCAAGGCCGTAGTTTGATCGTTGAAGATGGCTTCCACGTACTTGAAGAGCCGAGACAGGTCTTCTGACCGGAAATTATAGATTTCTAGTAGCGGGCGATGACGGTGGAAACATCGACAGATCATGAACCAGTGGTCCCTGTAAATGTCACTTAATGGATGGGCGTCCGGTAAGAGATCACTGGGGGCATCCACTGGATCTTCTTGGAAATGCTCGATGTCGTCAGGCGTATGTGGAACAGTATCACCCGTGTCCGGCTGGATATCTAGGCCGTCCTCGACTGTAGACACAAGCAAACTGGACATGGGTATTGTATAATACAGGACAAATATGGTACAATACAGGACAGATGTGGTATAATGCATGAGAGATATGGTATAATAGTGGACAAATATTATATAAGACAGCACAGATTTATTATAATGCAGGACAGATATGGTATAATACAGGAAAGATATGGTATAATGCATGACCGATATGGTATAATAGAGGGCAAATATTGTATAATACAGAACATATATTGTATAGTACAGGACATATATGGTACAATACAGGACATATGGTATAATACAGCACAGATAACGTATAATACAGCACATATTTGGTATAATACTGGACAGATATTGTATAATACAGGACAGATATTGTATAATATATCACAGATATGGTATAATACAACACAGGTAGGGTATAATACAGGACATATTTTGTATAATACAGGACAAATATTGTATAATACAAGATAGATATTGAATAATACAGGACAGATATTGTATAATACTGGACAGATATGGTGTAATACGGGACATAAATTGTATAATACAGCAAAGATAAGGTATAATACAGGACAGATATTGTATAATAGAGGGCAAATATGGTATAATACAGGGCAGATGTTGTATAATACAGGACATATATTGTATAACGCAATGCTAGACATATCACAAGTGCGCACCCGAGTGTAAAGGGCAGCGATGCGCTGATTGTTGGGAAGAACAACGTAGGAGAGTTCTTGAGGGCTGCGGGCTTATAAAAGAGGCGGTAGGTGGGAATGTTCAGCATTTTCTGATACGCAGCCGACATGTTCTCTTGTTCGACCTGCCTGAAGCCATTTAGTCGCCCAGAAGATTTGCGACGGCACGTGTCCTCCATCCACAAGGGCGCACGATATACTTGTATAACCTTCGCACGATCATTTAATCGGGAAGATGCTTACGGCGCCACGAACGCTCACTCCACGGGGGCGCGACGGAACAACGTGATGAATGTGGTCAACTCTTCAAACGGCTCAATCAGTTAAGACGGCAACAGCGTTTGATTCATGGTCCGTCACCACGGCATGGGCGACCACTTTCCACTGAGAAGGAGCCCAGGAAGGTCAGTCCCACTGAAGAGGATCCCAGGGAGATGAAACGTACGGAGACACCACCCACCCAACACTTGCCGAGCACCGAGCCCATGTCCAGTTTGCTTGTGTCTACAGTCGGAGAGGGCCTATATATCCAGCCGGACACCGGGGATACTGTTCCACATTCGCCTGACGAAATCGAGCATTTCCAGGAAGATCCAGTGGATGCCCCCAGTGAACTCTTACCGGACGCCCATCCATTAAGTGACATCTACAGGGACCATTGGTCCATGATCCGACGATGTTTCCACCGTCATCGCCTGCTACTAGACATCTACAATTTCCGGTTAGAGGCCCCTGTCTCGGCTCTTCAAGTACGTGGAAGCCATCTTTATCGATCAAACGATCAAACCACGGCCTTGAAGTTGAATCTGGCGTTTGGTTATGTGCTGCAGCATAAGGAGACAGACAAGTCCAATACTTTTACCCGAGCAGTAACATCCGGGTATTTGACCAATCGTTTACCATCACGGATAGGGCGTCGCTAGAGCCCGTGCTGGACCAAGTGGGCCAATTGGATGTGTTGGAATGGGCCCAACAACAACGCCCCAACACCAAATGGGTCGTAGAGAGGGTGACCAATGTCATGTTTTTCGTTACCAAGCTGAACGACCATCCCATCGGATGAATGTATTCACCCATGCACTGATAGATACTTAGAATGCACAAACAACTATTTGAGGATATTGTTATCAAGACATTTTCTTAGACGGCTCAGTGTGTGTTCGAGATTCGATAGCTAGATAATCTTTCCATATTCATGTGCAGCATATAGTGTAATCCACAGTATAAGCCCCTCAATTAAAGGCTGCCGCGCTGAATTCTTAATAATTGCTCATTGTTCAGATGTACATGTCTAGATTTGAAATGTTTGTTCGTTAGTAACCGTAGTGCAAAAGGGCAGCAAGCGGCTGATCGTACCTGGAAACGACCAGGGTATATAGTTCGAAGGAACGATACCAGTGGGGAGACTTGATTATCCAGAGACACGGAACGCCATTCTCTGTTGAACAAGCCGTTGTGAGCATTGCTACTGTTTATTTACGTGTATGTCCTGTTTATGTCCAATAGAAAGTGTCAACCAGAAATCATAGTGTTCGTCTTCATTCAACTCCATCCGAAATTCCAACTCTTAACAATATGTTGCCTCAACGGTATACTGGTCTGCTCGACGACGATTAGAACAAACGGATCAGAGCGAACATGGCCGTAGATGGAACTTTCTGAAATTGGGACTGATTGGACTGATTGGACAAGAGCAGCCGAGAATACATCTAACGGGCAAGAACGAATATGACAGATGCAGCGCCAAATGGCGACCTCTGATTGGACAAGAGGCTATTGTATTGTAAACATACCCAACGCAGCTCACCCAGCTTGGGTTTTGATGTACTGGAGGGGATAATAACATGATTGGCCTGTCATCCTTGTTGTTGTTCTCTCACCGGTCTATATCATGGGCGTTAACCCTACCTGTCCTGGCGGGGGGAGGGGGGGGGCGAAATCGCCGCCCTACCAAACTTTCTGCGCTATCTCCGGAACGACAAAAAATAGAGAGCTGAAACTTTGTGACTTTATAGTTTATCATATTGGGGTCATTTTCAGTCCATTTGCATGACCCCCGAGGAAAGGATCATGGGTAAATTCAAGATGGCGGCCATGTGGGGTCAAAGAAAAGCGATGTTTTTGTCATATGTCTTTAAAATTTCTGCTTTTCTGCGATGAAAAGTGGACAAAAACTATTTTATTTCACATCACATTAATATTTACTAATTTATCAAGCTGTTTTTGCGGAGAAATTGCATAAATAAAAAAATCGGAAAATCTGACCGAAAAAATCGATCAAAAAATGTCGTTTTTGAAAATGACGTCACTGTGACGTCATCAAAGCGGTCATCTTGGATTTTTTTACATTTTCTGTTGGAGTTTGACTCAAGGGTATAGTGTGGTAAGTTTCAGCTCCCTAGCTCAAGGGTAAGACAGATAATTAGGGGGTCCATTTCGGTTCCCCACCCCAGGCCACGACAGGTCCCAAAAAGCCCAGGCCAGATAGGATTAAGGCGTAACGACAGGCGTTGAGGGGGTGTCACCGCATTTCGATGAATTAGTGTCAATTTCATGGACTATCTAGAAAATCAGAGCTTCAGGGCTAATTCACCAGGGCGTTGAAGCGTTAAGGTTGGCGTTGGCAGGCGTTGATACAAGGTGACGCCTCACACGACGCATTCGGACCAGGGATGGTCCATCTCTACCCCAAACGCTTTCCTACACACCCCAAAATGCCCGCTTTCGCTAATACTTCTACTGATGACGTCACCAATGACGTCACAGATGACGCGGACATGCCTCAAATGGTGGTCTACATACCGAGAGCTACAAAATGACACCCCACACGACGCATTCGGACCAAGGATGGTCCCTCTCTACCCCAAACACCTTCTTTCACACCCCCAAATGCCAGCTTTCGCTACTACTTCTACTGATGACGTCACCAATGACGTCACAGATGACGTGGACATGCCGCAGGTCGGGGTCTACACCCCGAGAGCCACAAAATGACACCCCACACGACGCATTCGGACCAAGGATGGTCCCTCTCTCCCCCAAACACACCCCCACGCACCCCCAAAATGACCACTTTACTTACTACACCCAACTGCGCATGCGCAGATTGACGAGACTTGCAATAAAAAGCACGCCATTCTGACCCCACCCCACAAAAGCTTCACTTTCACAGCTCTCACGACCCATTTGGACCAATAGTGGTCCATTTCTGCCCCAACATACACCCCACGCATCCCCAGAATGTCTGTTTTCTATACTACGACCAGATTGCGCATGCGCAGGATAATGAAAACGGGCGATACATTAGTCCAGTCGGATGCTCCTTCACGAGGGTTTCAAAATAAGACCTCATACGACACCATCGGATCAGTAGGGGCTCACCTAGACCCCAAAACATCCACCCGGCACTATTTTACCCACTACGCATGCCCGCAGTGACTTTTTCAAAAAAAATCACCGCTTAGCTTCGGCAACCCGCTCATCGTGTTATACGTGACGAGACGTGAAAAACAAGATCCCACAACCCATATCGCAATGTCCAGGAGTAAATTTCCCAGTATGGACCTATCCACTGAGCCAGTATGGGCCTATATACAGACCTACCCGGTACCGGGATTTTTCGAAAAATTTCACCGCTTAGCTCCGAGACCATTCCCATCGTGTTTTACGTGGTGAGACGAAGAAAACAAGACCCCACAACCCATAGTAAAATCCACAAAAATGACCACCCCCATACTCCATACAGTCATTTTCCCCTATAGATGCAAATGTTCGAATCATTCTCCTATTGTTGAGGTAAAGTCCGTGTTCCGCATTTTATATTTTCGGAGACAAGTCCTCATTTTACATACACCCACCCATGACTTGATAGGCAGGCCCGATAAGCCGGAGACCGATATTAGCCTTTTTG
>JAVTVY010044187.1:0-20602 GCA_036873755.1 Hanleya hanleyi | reverse complement strand
TTAAACCCACTAAGTAATTTAAAGTGATATGATCGTGAATCATCGCACTATTAAACTTTCTCCAACCATGGCTGCGATGTCTCCGTTGATGGGGTTTAAATAGCTGGGCAATATTGGATATAGTTGAACGGCGGTTTGTGACATTGCCGAACCCACTGACATTATCATTTAAACCATACGGAAACACTGACCCAAGTTCTAGCATCCAGAATAGTTCCCGCTCTCGAATTTTTCTCTCAAATCCAAAGGGGGAATCCTTGGTAGATGGATAGACGACGTCTATGATCTGAATACTAAAGTTGCCCCAGCCATGGTCGGGTCCAGAAAAATGCTTACCTATAAGCAATTGCTTTTTCCTAACGGATTTTCTGTGAGCATTCACCCTAAGATGGAGTCTTTGGGTGGTCTTGCCAACATACTGTTGACCACACTTCTTAAAGGAAACTAAATAAATACAGTTTGTAGTAGAACATCTAAGATCAACATACGAGTTTACAGAATATGAGTTACAAGTTAACGCGGAACTAAATGACGCTGAAGTATTAAAGAGTGGACACGTCAGACATCCACGGTGTCCACATAGAAATCTTGAAATTATTACATGTAGAATTCGGTGCCAAACAATCATCAAGCGCAATGTTACAAGGTTTGATGTCGTGACCTTGCTTTGCGGTCAGAAATATATCTGTCATTTGGATTGAAAACGGTCTTAGTGAATTCCGAACTATTAGAGACTCGGCCGAGAAACCTGCACTAGGACGGGGATGCATAAGCGTGCATCCCCGTCCATGGAACTGACAGCGAATCCACTGCGTGAGCTGTGAATCCAGAAGCGGACTCACATACACGGGAAGTTTGTGATTGGAAGGTCGGACTCGGCCTCTGTCGTCTTTACAGAGCATCCGCTAGCACATTCCGGACTCCCGGTATATGCGCAGTTCGAACGATGATCCGATGTTGAAAACACCAATGGAACATTTCCGATATCGCCATGCATAGCTGTGACAAGCAGGTTGATTGGTACCGAAGGTGGTGGCGCAGAAATCATTGACTGAGGTCAGCGGCGGGTTTAGGCTTATCTGCTGCCACAGATTTGCCCTTACCCATTACCTTACCTCTACTGCCCCGATGGTGTTTCTTCCCAGAGGTTGACACCGCAACAGGCGGCGGCCCCCGAGAAAACTTCGTCCTTGGCGCATTAGATTGAACAGGAGCACTCCCACCCCAGGTAAGGGTCTGACTGAGAGCCAAGGCGTCTCTATGTTGCTGGGCCTCAAAAGCCGTATTACCAAACAGCTCAGCGGTACACAACAGTAAAGCGAGCATTTGGTGGCCCTCCACAGTTTCGTAGTAATGGCCCCGGTCTAATTTCATAACACGATAGACTGCCCGTGTTCTGCTACATCAAAATTCTTCTTGTCTTCATAATAGCTTATATCTATAATACCATCCTATTCAGCATTATCAACGCTGCAAAGGAGCACGTACAGATCGATGGCTGGCTTCGTCTACACGCTGATCGGGATAATGAAGTAAATTTTGTCCTGCCTCAGTTATGCCCCTTGGGTGTGCCTAAAAATCATGACTCATTTACGGGAAGAAAATCTGACAAAAAACTGGCGGGTTGACCCCCACTTTTGTTTACCTTTTTAAGTTGAGACCGGATCATGGAACGTGAGTAAGAAGTTTAATTGAAATCGCTCTTACAAATTTTGCTGGAAATTGAGCCAGATTTGACCATTTTTCGACATTTTAAGGGGTTTTCTAGGAAAAATGAAGCAATCTGGGAGGAGAATGTTCGAGATTCATTTTTTTATAACATAGCAGTGCTACGTCTCAAAGTAATAGTTTAATCATGCTCTTTCAGAAAATATATACATATAAGTGATTTGGGTTGAAGATTTTACGACAATTGGTGGCCGAAAAACGGACCCATAGTCTATTTCATGCCGTATTGAAGAATCTCTGGAGTGCACCCTTTGGGTAGCATGATACGTGACCCCCAGGGTCGACTCAGCCAGATAGAGCCGACGCCTGGCAAGTTGTGTTCTTACAACTGACCGCGCCTCAACTTCCATGGTCGATGAAGTGACCAACTTCATCAACCGGCCGAATCCGGCAGCGGCTGCGGCACACTCAGGTTATTTGGCGATACCTGGAAAAATACTGACGCTGGGGGAATGCTCTCAACCCCACGACACACAGTTTAATCACGGGCCGCTTCATTCACGCGCTGCAGAGCAGCAGCATGGCTGGCGTGCAACAAACACATGTGGCTTAAGCCTCCAAGAGCGAAACGCCCTAACGCTTTAGCCAAGCGAAGCTCGTCCTCGACAGCCTTCCTTATCTGGTCACGCAAAGCAACAGTCTTTGCAAACGTACCAGAAAAGTAGTATGTCGAGCCTTGTCCCCCCTCCGAAGCCCGACGCGCAACCGGAAGGTCAGAGTCTGGACGATAAACTAAGAAAACCGAGCAGGAGTAGGTTTAAAATCTAATAGCTTTGTCCCTTCCTCCGACCCAGTCCGCAACGATTCAAACGCTGCAACAACCTGGCCATCGAGAGGTAGTGCCAGCATGGTACTCCTTTCCGCGACTAAGATCCCACTATTGATGACCGCATGGGAGCGTTTGGAGCTGTGTCTGAGCTCGGACACGACGATACCTCAGACACATAAGACAGCGCATCAGACCAGACAGTCCGGGGAATGCTGTCCAACTCTGTCGAATCACAGACCAAGCTGCAAGCTGCAATCAGGCGATCTAACTCGGCAGCCTCGGCAAGAGCCTTAGCATCAGAGTGGACAGGTTCCTCTTTATCAAACTTCATGTCGGCAGGACCAGTATCCTCTGAGTCAGATGGATCGGTTTCGAGAGCATTCGGGTCATAGAATGGCCTGAAAAAGCCAGTTCCGGCGACTGTCACTGAACCAGAACTGCAACCTGGCTGCGGAAGAATCGCACCAGTTCCTGTTACAGTGACCGTCCGCGCACCGACCGGTGCAGCAGGACCCACACCATACCGCAACACCACTCGAGCCAGTGGCTCAGAGGAAGTGGACTTTGCCTCGCTTCGGCCTCCCATGGGCATATTCATCACCCCTCCGAGAATCTGCAGCACCGTCGCGTGAGCTTCCCTGAGGAATCGCTAACACGCCAGTACCAACCAATTTCGAAGGAGAGACGGGCCGACTCAGACCTGGCAACAACCTCAGAAGAGGTGCGCTCCTGGCCCAAAGCAGACTGGGGTTCGGCCGTATGATCTGGTTCCCGGAAGGAAATCAGATCTCCGATTGGCCCCGAAAGGCCACCATGTGTCCTCAGCATCAGTTTCCGTGACTGCATGGACGACAACCGATCACCCAGCGTCGGCTGAACGATAGTCGGTACATGCGCCGCCAGGGCCCGAACCAATTCTTCACGCAAGGCGTCTCGAGTCATAGCTTCTACCTACTGACGTTCAACACCAGAAGGGGAAATGCTACCAGAGTTCATGAAATCAGTAATCGGTGAGCCAAGTGGAACGCGATCCAACCGTTCCGTCCGTACCGCAGCCCAGAGGCACAGCACGCCCGGTGGCCAGTTCACGCACACCTCGCACCTGTGTTCCTCATCACATGTTGAACAGGAAACATACAAATGTCCCGCATTACCAGTCGCCAAAGATTGATCGCACTCTGGGTTGGCACATAACCGGGACTTGGGGGTAAACCAGGGTCCATAATCTGTAAGAAAATATTACCAATAATATTAGCACAGTGCCATAGCAAACCCTGATAATAAACAAAACCAGTTGTAACACTAATACACAAATATGTATTATTGTATATTGAATGTGTATATAACAGACTTTAATTGTTATAGCAATAGCAGGTATAGCAGTGTATGACGACAAATATATATAAATATTTATAGTGTCAATACCATGTTATATAACACAATCATTATCAACCAGATTGTTTTTGTTTTTTTCGTTTTTTTTTGGAAAACATTTTTATTGAAAAAAAATGATTTCAAATGTTTAAGGTATAGTTAATCGTATCTGTGATGTTTAAATCGGTCCTCCAACCGAAGGCACGACCCAATCAACCAGTCTGAATGACTGTCAGACTAAGTCAAAAACCAACCAGGTATAACGTCGGCAACATTTACCCAAGTACAGTCTGCAGAACAAAAGCAAAGTCCATCACAAATCGACTTTAACTCAACTCCAAAACCAGAAAACCAGTTTGGCCAGAATGAAGGAATTGAAGACAATGCCAAATACTAGCCCAGATAGCTCAACAAAGCAACAAGCCAACCACTTGACCCAGACACGAACAGCTGGAAGTCTATTGTTCAAAGACAAAAGCCGTCAGTTGTTGTTGTTGTTACACACTCAGTGTACAGAAGTGTCGGGAAATAACTCGCTTTTAATGACATGCACACGTACAAAAAAGGTTGAATACTACACATAAATATTTCCACCTAATTCACAGCAGTAAATCGCGCTACCAGACAAAGATCCTCTAAATTTCTTGACTAGAAACGATATGCTGAACGAACGCATGTCAGCGAAATTAAATCCGCCATCGCCCGCCATCGTCCGCCATCATGTTTTTGCAGAGAGCACGAGTTGTCGTGTCGATGCAAAAATTTAAACTAAATACCCATGGGCTAAAGCGAGATCTGGCTCACAGGTCTCGCGGGGTAAATGTATTAATGGGGCTACGGAGGGAATTGCCTGGGGCATTTCTCTTTTGACAGCGGACACCGAGGCGTTGGATGAAATCCCTAATATTGACGTAATAATGTATATATTACGCCATAAGGCAAGTATGAGAGGCTCTGATGTAAAATGTGTTGCGCACAACGTACTTGAAGTCTCTCCTCCCTTACTTTCAGTCCGCGCCTTCTCATCTCCATACTCCTATACCTTGCACAGATTTCTCACCTCTCTGCGAAGTATGACGATCAATTTCCATCTGTTTCACACGATTGTCACACAACAAAGCATGGCCATGATAATCCAGACATTTCCGACAGAATACAGCTCACCAAGATAGCATGAATGTCCAAATAAATGACATCGGAAACATTCCATTGCACGACGGGAAACAACTGTTCAGCACTTCACACTTTACATCAACATCTACAAATTCCGTTTGATATGGCAAAATGTCCAGCTGATCCGTATCTGTGAGCAAAAACACCTTTCGCATATCTTCTTCAAACACGAACACCTGCTCGATCCCCAACACTTTATCAAACTCACAAAAAAATCTACAAAATCTCCATCACTGAAAAGAGTTCTACAGAGGAGTTCCACTGTAACTCGACGAGCAGCGAACGAGGACAATTCTACCGCAAAATGATCGATGGTCAAACATCACACCGTACAACTCGGTTCATAAGTTTCAGAAAAGGATGTCGCAAACCATCCACAAAAATTAGACGTCTGCCCCAACGCCTCTACTTCTTCTACCCCGATTTCCTGCTCATCTAGTAAAATTAACAAATTGTCTTTTATAGCCCGCCGAACAATTGCAAGTGACCGCCTCACTGTTCTGGCTAAGCATTCTGGCTAAGCCAATCGGCATGATAGACGACACAAATAGTACAGGCAAAAGCATTTAAGTCAGCACAGATAAATCAAACACTATGCAATTGAGTGTCACAGATATGATGAATACTAATGAACATGAAACAGGTACACTAGACAGCGCGTAATGGTTAGGTTGAACCAAACTGTCAGCAAAACTTAACCCTACCTGGCCTGGGGGGGGGGGGGGCACTTTCCTCCCCCTCCCCCTGTTGGTTTTTTGCTCCTATTTCCGGAACGACAAAGAATAAGAGCTGAAACTTCTTGACTTTTCAGATTATCATATTTGGGTCATTTTGAGCATATTTGCATGACCCCCCGAACACAGAATCACGGGTAAATTCAAAATGGCGGCCATGTGGGATACCGGAAAAGTGATGTTTTCATCATATTTCTTCAAATTTTTTCCTTTTCTGTATGGAAAAGTGGGTAAAATCTATTTTATTTCATATCAAATTATTCTTTACTAATTTATCATGCAGTATTTGCGAAGAAATAAAACAAAAATAAAAAATTCGAAAATTCTGACCAAAAAATGGTCCAAAAATGCTCTTTTGTAAAATGACGTCACAGTGACGTCATCATGGCGGCTATCTTGGATTTTTTTACATTTTATTATAGCGCTTGACCCAATGATATAGTGTGGTAAATTTCAGCCCCCTAGCCTTAGCGATAGCGAAAATATATAGGGGAGGATGGACTTCCCCCCGGCTGCGGTACACCCCAAATCCCCCAGGCCAGATAGGGTTAATAGACTTTCAACGTTCACAACACATTAAATCCACCGAATACAAGCACAGAATTTCATATAAATTTGGACTACACATTCACGAAACCACAGTACAAAAATTCAAACGAAACTCGATATAAATGCAAAAATATACGAAAATGAGACGGAATGATTCAAAACACGTATGAACAGATCAACATTCCTCATGGGGACCACAATACCATGTGATCATTTAGACTAATCAACGCTTCTGAGCTCTATCTGTGGGGAGTTAAGACAGGCTTTGGTGGGGCTTACTGTTACATCCAATAAAGTAACCCTATCCGGAAGACGAGTACAGTCGACGTTCAACCGTCAACGTGGCTTATCAGTGCCTTGAGTGTGGACGACTGTTTATCAGACACTATGATGCGGCACCAATACACACGAGTACATAGACACAGAGGTGCCAGAAGACGATGATACAGCTGAAACTGCTGACACTGAGAGTCTACCCACTAATACAAAGAGCTCATTCACTGATGCGGGGAGTTGGTCCCAGGAAGCCGGAGTGAAGGCCAAAGGCAACCCTCGTTTTTGGATGGTACTGTAACAGCGGTTATTGATACTCATGCTGTGGTAATTGAGAATGCCGGACAGGATGACTTGCAGAAACTTATAAAACAGGGCCATAAAAGTTTCTCAAATTTGGCGATACTTATTGCATGCCAATTGCAAAATACAAGCGTAGTGTGCAAGATTTATGGAATCACGTATCGTCACTTTTGTGTAATTCCGCTTAACCCGGGCATGCCGGGGCTAGGGGCCGTATGAACCCATGTACTTCAAGATCCTCATGATGTTCATATGAACAGTCACACACAAAGCGTGACTGAGATTAAGAGGATCCCATATAACTTGATCATGGGATGAAAGTTCCCACTCGAGAGAACAAAAATACATTTCTGGGATGTATTTTCCTTCTCGAGATTGGGAATTTCCATCACATGATGGGATTCTGTTTCCCATATAATTTAAATCGTTACTTTAATCAGTAATTTATTAAAAATATCAACGACACACCAAGTTGTTGAACGGTGTTGGAGCGTATCATGTCTGCAGCACGTGTCAAGCGAAGTGACTAGCCACCACATTGCAACGAAAATCATATGGATTAAGAATATTGATCAGCGATACGGATTTGATATTTTAGGAACATCATGTCTCGCCGGCATCATTTAAAACGATTGGCCGCTTCTCTCTTGCAGGAAACTAGTCCATGTTCATGTATACTATGATTGTTTGTTTTTTTTAAAGTTGGATTGCTGTTGTATGGGATATGGAATAGGTCTTTGGATTATGGACGCGGATATTCTCTAATGGACGACGGCTGAATATTAAATGCCCGACTAGACGCTTGTATTTTCAACATGCGTACAATCAGAATAGCTGTTCCAGGCCATTACAGTTTCCTGAACTGCCAAAAAAAATGCTTTAGAGGTGGATCAGAGAGAACGATTGTCTGACGATGAACCTAACGGACAAGATGGAAGTGAACATGGCCAAAGATTGACAAAGGAACGGAGATTCTCAAAAGAGGACAGTTTTCAATTGGCGGTTTCTCTTTGAACAAGATCGACTAAGATAATGATGAGACATAAAGATGATACGCCCCATAACGAGAGATCCTGAAGGATCTTGGCGCCCACCATTGTCCGATAATTGTAAGCTAATGACTAGAGGATCTTTTTGTCCATTGTTACTAAGAACGAACGATTGATTTGTAATTTTGTTTACAGAATTTCTGAAAGTGAATGTACATGTACAGAGGATCCTTCGCCTTCGTTTTGTAGTATTTTTTTATTTATTTTTTTGCACGTGTCATCATTGGGTACTGGAAGCGAAGACCAATCTCTTTGACACTTTGGCATGAGCTATGAAACATACTTAAGATTTTATCATTAGGAACGAAGGCTAATTCTGTTCTGTTTACTGCATGGGCTAGTTTGAGATATCTCTTTTAAGATACCATGCTCGAAAATAGTAAGATGGTACAATACTTAATACTGAAGGGATCCGGTCTGCGCAGTAATGTTGAAACTTCGAAAGTGTCTGAATCCTGATTATGTCCCTTGGATCGAAACATGCAGTAGTCTACAGTTGTCGAGTTGTGACAAGAGTTGACGTCCCTTCACGTAGCCGACCCGCCGGCAGACGAAATGGTGGAGCAGTTCACTTGCTACTGCATGGACTAAAGAAAACTGATTTATTAGTTGAAGAAATACATTTTAATTCCGAATTATTTGAACTCCTTGATATGGAAGGTGAAGGTATGGATATTCTCTATAGTCAATATATAGAATATGCCCCACCGTTGATCCGCCGACTCTTATGATGCAACGTCACAACTCGAGAATACCGTATTAATTAGAAGCGTAACTTGGATGTTCGAATCGGACCAAAAAAGGTATCTTGCACTACTAGGCCCCATGTAGGATCTGTGTACCAAATTTCAGAAAGATCCATGAAATATTTCCTGAGAATTCACGATAACAATGTTTCAAGAGGAAATTCAAGATGGCCGCCTTGTGGCCATATTGGATTTTCGATTCGGACCGCAAAAAAGGTATCTTGCAAAACTAGACCCTAAGGGGAACCTGTGTACCAAATTTGAGAAAGATCCATGCAGTACTTCCTGAGAAATCACGATAACAAAGTTTCATGGGAAAATCCAAGATGGCCGCCTGTTGGCCATATTGGATTTTCGAATCGGACCAGAAAAGGTATCTTGCACAACTAGACGACAAGGAGAACCTGTGTACCAAATTTAACAAAGATCCATGCAGTAGCTCCTGAGGAATCGCAATAACAAAGTTTCATGGGGAAATCCAAGATAGCCGCCTGATGGACATATTGGATTTTGGAATCGGACCAGACAAAGTATCTTGCACAACTGGACCACAAGGGGAACCTGTGTATCAAATTTGAGAAAGATCCAGGCAGTAGTACCCGAGAAATCAGGATAACAAAATTTCATGGGGAAGTCTAAGATGGCCGCCTGCTGACCATAGTGGATCTTCGATTCGGACCGAAAAAGGCGTCTTGCATATTGAGACCCTAAGGGGAACCTGTGTACCAAGTTTGAGAACGATCCATGCAGTAGTTCCTGAGAAATGACGATAAAGTTTCATGGGGAAATCCAAGATGGCTGCCTGGTGGCCATACTGGATTTCCAAATCGGACCAGGAAAGGTATCTTGCACAACTTGGCCTCAAGGGGAACCTGTATACCAAATCTGTGAAAGATCCATGCAGTGCTTCCTGACAAATGAGGATAAAGTTTCATGGGAAAATCCAATATGGTCGCCTGGTGACCATATTGGATTTTCGAATGGGACCAAAAAAGGTATCTTGCACAACTAGACTCCAAGGGGAACCTGTGTACCAAATTTGAGAAAGATCCATGCAGTAGTTCCTGAGAAATCGCGATAACAAGGTTTCATGGGGAAATCCAAGATGGCTGCCTGGTGGCCATATTGGATTTTCGAATCGGACCGAAAAGGGTATCTTGCACAACTAGACCCCAAGGGGAACCTATGTACCAAATTTGAGAAAGATCCATGCAGTAGTTCCTGAGAAATCGCGATAACAAGGTTTCATGGGGAAATCCAAGATGGCGCCTGGTGGCCATATTGGATTTTCGAATCGGACCTAAAAAGGTATCTTGCACAACTAGACCCCAAGGGGAACCTGTGTACCAAATTTGAGAAAGATCCATGCAGTAGTTCCTGAGAAATCGCGATAACAAGAAATTGTTTACGGACGGACGACGGACGGACGGACGGACGGACGACGGACGGACGACGGACGACGGACGGACGACGGACCACGGACGAAAAGCGATTTGAACAGCCCACCATCTGGTGATGGTGGGCTAATAAAACATACGCAGGGCGGCTTTCATGGCTTGGGTTTGATGTGTAGGCAATAAGAAAATCGGTGTTGTTGTTGATCTTTCTCTCTCTCATCGGAGTGAATCAAGGAATCAAAACTTCAGGGGATAGGTATAGGATTGTGTGTGTGTTTGTAGATCTTACTCAGTCTAACAGCATTAGATATCTCTTACATATCTAGCCAATATAGGAAGGAGAGAGAGAATTTTACTTTACGTTGCATTCAGCTATATTATAGCCATATAGCAATAAAAAAAATATCTAAAGATCCAATAAGTTACACCAAAATTACATCGATCTCCGTCCCACTCTGAAAACACACCAAATACTGTGAATACCCTTTCTCTACTACTGCCCGAGTGTGCATGCTTGTAACACCGTACATACAACTGTCAGGACACTTCACACAACGAGATTGTTGGACCAGGTAAGGCCCACATCTCACCATAAACTTCCACCTCCAGTGAGCTTTATCTACCAACCCCGGAGTACTTATGTCGCAGTTCAACATTACACCCCACATTTGGACTAAAACTTTCAGTCAAGACAGGACACTGTACAGGACAACACGTTCACCTCAATATTCACCCATATGGACGAGAATATAGGAGGGAATGTAGGCACATAATCTCAAGTGCGTGTCCAACCACATCCAGTTTCTCTACTACTGAGATCATCTCACAGTTATCTGATATCTGATGGTGTCAAATCTCTTACAGAACCTCGATAGAATTCTCGCATGACATTATTTGCTCCACAGAAATATTTTAGTGTTTCACGCTATGGCTATCCGTTTTGGATTTTTCACTCCCCAGACCAACTTGTACATGCACCCTTTTCACTCGTCAGTAGTATATAGAAGACGGGAGGGCGCGTATTTTCCAGGGAGGTAACTCTTGGTTCCCTTTTTTCCAGGTTAAAGGTATAGGGCACGCCCCATCGCCTTTCGCCTCTGGGGCGCCAGGGGGCGCCACCAGCTCAAGGTCACGTGGAGGTCAAAAGTAGTTCCGGCAACCTGTAACCTTTGTATTCCTCCGCGGACAGAAAGTACTCTCAGTGGGTTTTTCCCACAATGTCGTGGGTGATCAAATTCTCCGGCAATCTCCGGCAATCTTCAGGGGCGAGAGGGGTCCCTAGTGTACCGATTGGGTTGTATGAGGTATCAATGTGAAGCATTCGTGAAGGGGCATCTGATGGGGTGTATGCGGGGTTGAAATGTCGTCATTCTGCGCATGCGCGGTAGACCAAGGGTATGGAAATAGACGTTTTGGGGTCTAGGGGAGCCCCTAGTGGTCCGATGGAGTCGAGTGAAGTATCAATGTGAAGCCTATGTGAGGGGGCATCCCACTGGGTGGGTGTGGGGTTGGAATATGGTCATTCTGCTCATGCGCGGTAGACCAAGGGTATGAAAATAGACGTTTTGAGATCTAGGTGAGCCACTAATGGGTCGATGGAGTCGTATGAGGTATCCATGTGAAGCCTATGTGATGGGGCATCCCACTGGGTGGACGTGGGGTCGGAATATCGTCATTCTGCGCATGCGCAATAGACAAAAGGTATGAAAATAGACGTTTTGGGATCTAGGTGAGCCACTAATGAGCCGATGGAGTTGAGTGAGGTATCCATGTGAAGCCTATGTGAGGGGGCATCCGATTGGACTAGGGTCTCGGCCGTTGTCCACATTCTGCGCATGCGCAGACAGGGAATTCTGGGAAAAGGGTGTGGACATAGACGTGTTAGGGTTTAGGTGAGCCCCTAATGATCCTATGGTGTCGTAGGAGGTCTTATTTTGAAGCTGTCATGAGGGAGCATCCGCCTGGGCTAGTGTGTCGTTCGTTGTCAATAGTCTGCGCATGCGCAGTCTGGCCGTAGTATAGAAATAAACGTGTTGGGGTTTAGGTGGGCCACTAGTGGGCCGATTGGATCGAGTGAGGTATCAATGTAAAGCATACGTGAGGGAGTCTCCAACGGGCTGGGTGTGACGTGGAACTGACGTCATTCTGCGCATGCGCAGTAGAGAAAGTGTATGGAAATAGACGTTCTGGGGCCTAGGCGAGCTACTTTTGGGTCGATGGAGTCGAGTGCGGTATCCATGTGAAGCCTATGTGAGGGAGCAACCGCCTGGAGTAGTGTCTCGGCCGTTGTCCACATTCTGCGCATGCGCAGACAGGGAATTGTGGGAAACGGGTGTGGAAATAGACGTTTTTGCGGTCTAGGTGGGCCACGAATGGTCCGATGGAGTCGAGTGAGGTATCAAAGTGAAGCATTAGTGAAGGGGCATCCAGTCATGGATGGGTGCATGTAAAATTAGGGGTATGACGTCACTTCCGGTTTGGGTGAATGGGGCGTAACCTGGGAACATGATAGGACATGTACCGACCTGTCTGTGGGGGGTTTTCCCGCCAGAATTTCGCTGACGTCTGCGCCTGCATCCGGGTATGCATGAGGGTCTGTGTGAATGGGGTGTGACCTGGGAACATGATAGGAATGCATGTACTGACCTGTCTGGGGGGGTTTTCCCGGCCCGGCCCGGCCCGCCTCGGCCGCAGCGCGCGCGCGGGTTACTCCGGCCGCAGCGCGCGCGCGCGCGGGTTCTCCGGAAGTGCGCGGCATCACCGGCAGTGTGCGGGTGAATTTCGGATTATCCTAGGCCACTGATTGGCTACTTTCTCAACGGTGTTCAAAGCCAGTTTCACCGAATCCCCACATGTCTGTTATAGCCTTCATGCATTATGCTCATATAGAAAACACACAAGACAGGGTTTTTTTGGTCTTCGTGGTGACATGTGGGGATTCGGTCATGTCTTTCCGCACCTATAACCTCTATAGTTTTTTTCACTCCACTTGTTGCTCTAGTAACTTGTAACTCATCGTCAAATGTTGGAATGCCCGCTCTTAACCTAGACCAAAACATGTACTTGGTCTGTGGGCTGATTTCGTTGGCTCTCCATTTTACTGCAGTGCTCCTGCATTGTTTTCTGGACTTTGATGGGTTACCTTTGGCCCCATCCTAGGCCACTGATTGGCTAATACGGTGTTCAAGGCCAGTTTGACCGAATCCCCACATGTCTGATATTTTTGGAACATCATGATGTCTTGCCGGCATCATTGAAAACTGTTGACCGCTTCTCTCTTGCAGGAAACAAGCCTATGTTAATGTATACTATGATTGTCTTTTTGAATTTGGTGCTAATACTGTTATATGGAACATGGAATAGGTCTTTGGATTATGGACGCGGATATTCTCTAATGGACGACGGCTGGGTTATGAATGGCGGACTAGACGCTTGTAATCATGCACTATGCTCATATAGAAAACACACAAGACAGGGTTTTTTGGTGAGATCTCATTTTTTTATTCAGTGAACAACAACAACGTGAGAACAACCACGTGAAAACTAAAGCCCAGAACAGAGGGCTTGTACATTGAAAGAACTGAAGCCCAGAACAGGGGGCTTGTAAACTTAAGCCCAGAACACGGGGCTTGTACATTGAAAGAACTTAAGCCCAGAACGGGGCTTGTACATTGAAATGATCGGCGGCCCAGTCATATACGAGTACATCGCGGTCCTCGGCCTTGGCGTACTCGTCAAACATCTGTACGATGGTAGATAAGGTCCTTCCCCGGCATCGATGGTACAGGTAAAACAAGCAATATTGTCCGCACACGCTACTGGTCAGGCTTTGCAGCGTTTGACTGTTCCACTGTGCCTTGATCCATGAAGTCTGTTAAATCGGGATGGAGGGGTGGGAGGCCGTACGGGTCAAAGTATTCGCCCTGCGCTTCTGTCAAGTACACGCCCACCCAATGTTCACCGGGCCGATCCATCGGGTCCGTGTTGAGAACGTAAGCAGCAGGATACATACGGTCTAATGGGAACACATCTCGGCCGAACACCCCTTGAAAGACCATACGTGTCCCTGGGTCATTCTCCAGCACGGTGGTTATCTGGTCTGTATCCATGTTAGGTGGAGAAGTCACACAGGACGTTGCGCGCCTTGCCCACTTGAATGATGTTGTCAAACTCGGCGTAGCAGATCACATTGACGGTGGTCCCGAGGGCTCGTGCAAAGTGGATTTCCAACCGTAAATTGCCTTGCCTGGCGAGGGCCAGCTGATGGTCGTTCTCTAAGGTGGGGGTCAGATCGAAACAGAGCAACGTGTATCCGTTCGCGTAGTCCTCCCGACTGATCAAATTTCCTTCGACCTGGTTGATTTGACCGGTGGCTGTAAACAGGCTCTGATAGGCTCGAATGAAATTCCTGCGCCCAAAGTTCGGTGTTAAGGCCGTGGCTGGGACCTGTTGTCCGTCCACATGCAGGGCCACAAAATTGATGCCGAAATGTTTCAAGTCAAACGGGTTCTCTGGGTAGGCTCCGCTGAAACTGGTATTTTCCACACAGGCCAGGATCAATCGCTTGGGTAGTTCCCCAGGAACAGGTTTTCTTTGTTGGCGCTCATATTTCCAGCAGACACAGAGAACACTTTGGTTTGCACACGTCGGATAGGGTACTGGGCTGGTTTTGTTTCCAAGGCTTTGAGGTGTCCCAATTGAACGGCTGGATTCGGTTTCACTTTTCGGACATACAGGACTGCATCTTGGATGACAATCTTATAGTCAGCTGCATGCCCGTCTACGTTAGTGGCCATCAATGCGAAGGTCGGAGGCGCCCGTATCAGTCGGATTTTGGTGGGGATTTTGCTCAAGAGGTACCGGTCTTGCATGAACATGTCTGCGTGTAGTCGACCCATGAGATCCACCGAGGCGCCGTTCGCAGTGAAAGCCTTCCGTTTGTTATATCCTTCATTGTCCACCCTGTCCATGTGCTCGGCTGTGTCCTGGTAGAATAATGAAACAGTTTGCCACGTCGACGTTCCGTTTTCAAAATCTGCTCCACCGTGTAGTAGTCTTGCTGTGATTTTACCACAGGCTGTAATTCCGTCTGGTAAAACGTCCCTAGCAACGGTTCCCCTTGAAGATCTTCCAGTTCATAGACTCGCTGCTGTCGGGGTAGGCGCCGTTTAATCAGGAAATGCTCATCGCTCCAGTTGGGCAAGTAACTTTTCTCAAATTGACCTTTGACTTTACTGATCCGTACAGGGTCCCCGACCTTATACACCGCCTTCGTCGTTCGCTGCGATTGCCTGGGGTACAAGACACGCCGGACTTGGGCTTCATTGCGTTGGGTCACGGTAATGGGGGCTCTCTGTATACTCCGGTGATAGGCTCGATTGTAACCACTCACAAGTTTCGGGAGAACATCGATGTACCGCCTTGTATTCTTATAGGTGAAATATTTATACATGCGGCCTTTGAATGTCCTGTTGAACCTTTCCACCACGGAAGCCTTGGTCTCGTTGTACGTATGGAAGAAAAACACCTTCTGGGCTTTCAGAAACCGTTGGAACGGTCTGTTGAGGAATTCCGTGCCTTCGTCGGTTTGCAAATACAATGGGTTTGCGCCCGGTCTTGAAGATGTCCTTGAACGCCGCTATGAGATTCGCCCCCGTTTTCGTCCGGATGGGTACCACCCACGCATACTTCGATAGGATATCGATGCACGTCAAGATATACCGATTCCCATCGTTGTGTTTGGCAAAGGCGCTCATATCGACCAAATCCGCTTGCCACTGGGCATCTATTCCTCCCACGATGACCCGGTTCCGTAGAAAATGGCGACGGACAGATCGATGTAAGGTATAGGTGTCTTGTTTTCTTAACCAATCTCGGACTTGGGCACGTTGTATCCCCTGGGGTTTGGCCGCTCGATAGAGAGCCGACAATGCACTATAGGCCGCCGGACTGTTGGGACTGTAGTATAAGTTATCCAACACCTTCTCCCAGCGCTTCATGGTGACAAATGATGATGGACCCTGGCTCTATCGTTTATTTATAATGGGTATATCTTTCTGATTTTCTTCGTTGGCTTCCACAGTGTCCATGGTAAATGACCAGTCCAACTCGTCTGATGACCGCTTGATAAGCACCTGATCCACATCTAACACGGCATCTTCCAATGCAGATCATAGATCAGGGTGAAGGGTAAAATGCACTGTACCCCCATCTAGCCGAGCCAATTGAGCAAAGAAAGGGCCGCGTCGGATGTACACATCGTGATACAAGTGGATGAGATCGCCGTCCAGTTCACCAGACAACACCCGTTTGAATTTGGTCCAGCCCTCCCGGGACAGACGAATGTAGGCCGGGCACGGTTGTGTAGGGTCCGCATCACAGATGTCTCCCACCTCCTCCATGATATCGACCTTATCTGCATAAACGTGCAGGAAAACCTCGGGGGTCAAGCTGAGATACGCCAGTATTATATGCTCCGTCATGGTCAGTACGTGAATGGTACCAGATTTGACTGTCTCTCGTATTTATAGGGAGAACACAGTGAGATCAAAGGATCGGTTGGTCAAAGTCTAGATGGATAATCAATGGCATCGTCGTCTGGTTCATTGCTAGACATTTGTTCATTGGGTTCTGCCGCCGCTTCTCTCAGGGCACGAGCCCACTCCAACTCGCCTGATGACCGCTCGTCCGGTGTAAACAGTTGGTCCACGATAGGCACCACTTTCTCGAAGGCTGTCCACAGATCGGGGGCTAGGGTGAAGCCTCGCGTAGGGTCTTGGTAACGGCCCAGGCGTGGGAAGAAGGGTCCACGGTATACGAAGATGGCATTGTCAATGTGGATGAGGTGTCCGTCGAGCTCACCGCTCAACACCCGTTTAAATTTGGTCCAGCCGTCACGGTGTAGCGTAACCGTATTCGATACGGTCTCAGCGCGACCAGCAAACATCTCCACGGTCTTCCACGAGGGTGACTTTATCTTCATAGACGTGTAACCCCACCCGGGGTGTAAGGGGAAGGATGGCTCGTAGAACTGGTGACATGGTTGACCCAATGACGATCGTTGAATGACACACACTCTGTCTGACCCTCGTATTTATGGTGAGGTCCCACTGTCAATGCCACAGCGCCAGGGTTAATAGGGCACAGACTATTGTGAGGCCAACCAGCCGTCGCTGGTTCCGGCGTGAGCCCTCGTGGTCCATAGCCCGAGCATCAAGGATGGCTGTCATAGTCCAGTAGTGGTGAGTGATGGCACACCTCTCCATCGTGTGCACTCTTTCGAGGACCGCTTCTGTGAACTCTTTCAGGATCTGGCGTCGCCCCTCGTCGTCGGCGCCATCTGAAAACATGGACCGAACCACTGCTCGGTAACCTGTGAGTGAATTAACCACGGCCGCATGCTGTAAAACGCGAGTCGCATAGGGATGGATGTCCGTCATGGCTCTGTAACCGTAGAAATGAAAGTGTGGGATTCAGAGGGACGTGTTTTATAGACCATGTCACACATGCGCGCCTAGACGTAGCTCTACGGGTGTAGTCCGTGATACGTACTATTCTGATTGGTTATGTGGCTCCTGTAGATATAGTACCTCATCGACAATGGGGACTACTTGTTCCAAAGCCGTCCATAGATCCGGGTCCAGGGTAAAACCACCGTCGTTCAGACAGAGGAGTCGAGCGAAAAAGGGACCGCAGAAAATGTAGACGTCGTCACACAGGTGAATGCTATCACCGTGCAGGTCACCCAACAACACCCGTTTCAAGGTAGTCCATCCTTCCGGTGACAAAGAGACGTGCGCTTTGGGTTCAGGCGTACACCAACACCTAAGTCCGCTATCGATGAGGTCCACTCGTTTGGGGTACAACAATAGGGTGCAGCCAGGTGTAAGCCTCCGGGTAGCCACAGTCCCTTCTTTCACCTCGGGGTGTAGTAAGTCATCCACCTCGGGGAGTACATCTTTCAGTGCCATCCATAAGGGTGGACAGAGTGTGATATAGGTACCTCCACTCTGTTCCAACCGGGGAAAAAGGGAATCCTCTCCAGCAGTGCGTATGTGCACACCGACTTCCACGTGCATGAAATCCCTTTCGGGCTCTTTTCCCTGTAACAATCGTGTCAATAGAGTCCAGCCTGATAGCGATAACAAAATCTTCACCTTCTGCGGTGCGTCTTGGACCAGCTCCAGGTGATCGTCATTGACGATGAGGTAGACGTCGGACGTCAGTTGGAATAACGCAAGCTCTGTTCCGCTCGCTGCCATGGTGGGGAATGAAAAGCGAACGGTTAGAGAGGTGGCTTTATAGTGTACCTGTTGGGTAGGGTTTTATACACCGTGTGAGTCATGGGCACTTGTTATACTCGCTTGCGCCATAAGGTCAATAAGGTCCGTGATTGTTCGGTAGTGTAATGTTATTTTGTATAGGATTTCATTTAACATGAGATTTCACTAGTCAAAGCTTAAGCACAAAATGAGGATAAATAGGCCAATGAATGCAGCAATGCCCTAAATATTTCCACTTTTATACACCTACATAGAAGTACCCGGATGTAGGCGCGGACGTAGGCGAAATCATTCTAGTACCCGGATGTAGGCGCAGCCGTGAGCGAAATTCTAGTCCACGTCCATTGGTTTTTTTGTCGATCGCTCATTGGCTCTTTTTCTCGACCGCTGATTGGTCCAAATGGAACTGCCCATCCTTCCCAGGTTAATTTACAATCCCCTTTTTTGGGTTCAAGCTCTGTATATCGATGCCGCAACATTGTTGACGAACCTTGCCGAAAGGGAGACCTTGGACCTTTTGACCTGGATGTGACCTTTGACCTTTTGATCCGACATTCATCCGCGCACTGCCGGTGATGCCGCGCACTTCCGGAGAACCCGCGCGCGCGCTGCGGCCGGGGCGGGCCGGGCCGGGCCGGGGAAAACCCCCCAGACAGGTCAGTACATGCATTCCTATCATGTTCCCAGGTCACACCCCATTCACACAGACCCTCATGCATACCCGGATGCAGGCGCAGACGTCAGCGAAATTCTGGCGGGAAAAACCCCCACAGACAGGTCGGTACATGTCCTATCATGTTCCCAGGTTACGCCCCATTCACCCAAACCGGAAGTGACGTCATACCCCTAATTTTACATGCACCCATCCATGACTGGATGCCCCTTCACTAATGCTTCACTTTGATACCTCACTCGACTCCATCGGACCATTCGTGGCCCACCTAGACCGCAAAAACGTCTATTTCCACACCCGTTTCCCACAATTCCCTGTCTGCGCATGCGCAGAATGTGGACAACGGCCGAGACACTACTCCAGGCGGTTGCTCCCTCACATAGGCTTCACATGGATACCGCACTCGACTCCATCGACCCAAAAGTAGCTCGCCTAGGCCCCAGAACGTCTATTTCCATACACTTTCTCTACTGCGCATGCGCAGAATGACGTCAGTTCCACGTCACACCCAGCCCGTTGGAGACTCCCTCACGTATGCTTTACATTGATACCTCACTCGATCCAATCGGCCCACTAGTGGCCCACCTAAACCCCAACACGTCTATTTCTATACTACGGCCAGACTGCGCATGCGCAGACTATTGACAACGAACGACACACTAGCCCAGGCGGATGCTCCCTCATGACAGCTTCAAAATAAGACCTCATACGACACCATAGGATCATTAGGGGCTCACCTAAACCCTAACACGTCTATGTCCACACCCTTTTCCCAAAATTCCCTGTCTGCGCATGCGCAGAATGTGGACAACGGCCGAGACCCTAGTCCAATGGGATGCCCCCTCACATAGGCTTCACATGGATACCTCACTCAACTCCATCGGCTCATTAGTGGCTCACCTAGATCCCAAAACGTCTATTTTCATACCCTTTGTCTATTGCGCATGCGCAGAATGACGATATTCCGACCCACATCCACCCAGTGGGATGCCCCTCACATAGGCTTCACATGGATACCTCATACGACTCCATCGACCCACTAGTGGCTCACCTAGATCCCAAAACGTCTATTTTCATACCCTTGGTCTACCGCGCATGCGCAGAATGACCATATTCCAACCCCAGCCCCACACCCACCCAGTGGGATGCCCCCTCACATCGGCTTCACATTGATACTTCACTCGACTCCATCGGACCACTAGGGGCTCCCCTAGACCCCAAAACGTCTATTTCCATACACTTGGTCTACCGCGCATGCGCAGAATGACGATATTTCAACCCCACACCCATCCCATCAGATGCCCCTTCACGAATGCTTCACATTGATACCTCATACAACCCAATCGGTACACTAGGGACCCCTCTCGCCCCTGAAGATTGCCGGAGAATTTGATCACCCACGACATTGTGGGAAAAACCCACTGAGACTACTTTCTGTCCGCGGAGGAATACAAAAGTTACAGGTTGCCGGAACTACTTTTGACCTCCACGTGACCTTGAGCTGGTGGCGCCCCCTGGCGCCCCAGGCGCCCCAGAGGTGAAAGGCGATGGG